>VDFB02126271.1:0-102012 GCA_007258455.2 Sequoia sempervirens
GTTTCCCATGGGAACCTATAACAAATTGAAGATGAAAAAATTCGGTCCCTATAAGATTTTGAAGAAACATGATTCAGGGAATGCATATGAGGTAGAGTTGCCTGATGGAATCAACATTTCCCCTGTGTTCAACATTTTAGATTTGACAGAGTATCATGAAGGTAGAATGGAGGAAGCACCAGCAATAGGGTAGTATGGCATTCCAACACTTACTTCAGAAAGGGAGGAGATTGAAGCAATCTTGGATAGTCATGTGGGAAGGAGTACGAAAAATAAGCAGTATGAAGAATATCTGGTGAAATGGAGAGGAAGGCCTTTGGAAGATTCATCCTGGCTATCTAAGGTAGCAGTTGACCAGTTGGGCTTTTCTCAACCATCTGAGACGTGACAGGGTCACTTCTTAAATTACCCTAGGTGTCTAATGCAGGAGCATCCAGTGGTGTAAGGGCAATCTTGCATCACCCAAAAATAGTTAAATTTCAAGTTTCTTAGTTTTTAGATGTTTTTACATTTTTGGATACCCTTTTCATCATAATCAAATTCTCAATTTATGGTTTATATTTTCTATTCATGGGTTGAAAGATATTGCAGTTTTAGTTTCCTAGATTTGCACTTGAAAATCTTTTGAGTTAGATTTGAGGCACTTAGAGTACCTGGAATGGCCCCAAAACTTTCCAAAATTGGCATAGAAAATTTCAAGCTCGTTATTGACTTTGAGACCTTTCCAACGGTTCAAATGGTTCTCGAATCAGAGTCCCAGATCAAAAGTTATGGCCCCGAGAAGTTGGCACACTTTCTAGAAGATACAATTTCAAATGTTCTTTTGAAATTTGAACTTCAAGTTGTAATTTTTGGTGCCAAACCGCCTAAACTCAAATTTGAATGTTGTTTTGGCTCCAAACTAAAGGGGAGCTCTATTTATGGGCGGGTTTCTAATTTTTTGGTAGCTTTTCGGGGACAAGCTCGCATATTGTGAAAGGGGTTATTCTATAGCTTTCTGTAACTTGCATGTGTTGTAGAACTTGGGGATTTGAGATCCTCTACATGTAAAAAGATCCATTTTTTGAATAATAAAATTATTCTCTTGTTTGTGGGTTATTTTCTAAGTTTGAGGTTGTGCCCTCATCACTACATTTTGATCCACCACAAGTTTTGGATTTTCTTGACATGGCATAGCTATTTGAGATGTAGATTGTATATAGACCTTGAGATGGCATATGCCACATTTTGCAAATATTGTTTTGAGTTGGCATATATGCCAAATTTGTATATATACATACACAATTACTCTACACTTATATATAAAAATTGATATTTGATATATTTTATTTTTATGTGCGTGTTTTTCTACTTTGAAACTTAAAATTTGAATGTATAATCACTTTATCATGTATAGGATTGTTAAATTTGGTTTCCTTGGGCAACTTCACCAAATTTGATCCCTTGAAGCCATCATTTTTTCTGGGACCTTAATTCATAGATCCTAATTATATCTATCTAACGTGATTAGACATGAGACATTGAATTCTTTGATCCCCTAAAGAAAATTTTGAATTCTTTGATCCCTGAACCATAGATTTTAGGGGCTATGAATGCTTTGTCTTTTTTGCTCAATTAGGGTCCTTCACCTAATGGAAAGAGATAGATCCCACACCCAAAATATAAGTGGTTCACTCAAACTAAGGATGTATGACATAATTATGAATAAATTCAATGATCTAGATGCAAAAAACTAATAAAATTGATTGATTATTGAATGGAAACTAAGGAAATGAAGAGTGTTTGAAAACATATTGTGTAATGCAAAAACACCTAGAAATGAATAACAAATGTAAAACAAATGCATGAAACTGAAAGTGTGCACCTAAGATCTTGTTAAGGATTGGAAATGACATTTTATATGCTCTTAATGTTGGTTTTTAGGCCTGGTGGGACTCATTTTCCATTCTGGGTGAATCAATCCCAGTTCTAGATGACTGTACTAGAGCCCATTTTAGCCAAATGGGTGTCCAAATCTACAAAAATCTTCAAAAAACATGTATAGTGGGACTCATTCACCACTAATGGTGAATTATTCCACATTGGATTTTTTGAAAACTCAAAAATGGAATCTAGAGCTCCCAGTCTGCTCAATTTGCACCTCCAAGTGTCTCATTCTAAAATTGTCAAATTCAGGCTTGTAAATGACTTTTTGTGTAGATTTTGGCTTTGAAAAAGTGGAAATGACTTCTAAAATTTTGTAACCTAATCTTCAATCATGTCCAAGCCATCTAAACACCTAACTCTACAAACACACAAAGGAAGAGAGAGAAAATGTTGATTGTTAGGGCATGGGGGTTTGCCTTGGTCAAACCCCTTTTTAATTAAACCAAAATGATGAAAGAATATAATGAAGCATGCAATAATAGAGTTTTTATCTTTCCATGATGATTGATCTTGATTTGTTGCAGCAATGGATGGAGAATCTACCCTTAAATGTCTAAAAACTGTTGTCTTGATGACTTAGAATGACAAAACCCTAGCTTGCTTGAAAATTAAAAGAAGATAAATGATGAATGAAGTTGAGTTATGATTAATTAGGGTTTAAAGACTTATATTTATAAGAAATCCTCATAATTTACTCGTTAATAGGATCCCTAAGGCCAACATGGAGAACAGTTAAACTTAAAACCTATTTTTTCCTACTCAAACCTTGAAAATGGTTTGAATGGGACTCATTCACCACTAATGGTGAATGGGTTCCACCTATATGGTAATAATTCACCACTAATGGTGAATGGGTCCCACAAGGTCTATTTTTGCTAGTTGGAATGCCAAGAAATAATAAAATCAAGTTTATATGATGACTATGTCAGTTATTTGATCAAATTATGCCTCAAGATGCACAATATGGGGTCCTAAGGGCCTATTAATGATGATATAAAATTAACTTGGGGCTTGGGACACAAAATTTAATGTGAAAGTGTAATTAAATACACTTTACAACACTAAAATGAGGTCTAGATAGCCTAGAAAGGCACAAGAACCAATGTGAATGTGCAAGACACATTACAACACTAGTTTAATATTAAGTTTAATTCACAAGCCTTCTGAATTGATGTGAAGATGTATTTAAATACATTTTATAATGTTGAATTAAGGATAAATAGGTTCATTAAGTCTATAAAAGCATGAAAGTCCTTTACAAGACTTTACAACACCTTTACAAGATATCAATAAAAGTATGTTATTCAATTTGCAAAGGTCCAAGACCTAGTGTGGATGAATAAAATGCCTCACAACCCCTAAATCAAGGCCTCATTAAGTCCAATTTATTATGAATTATTCTCATGTCAAGCAAGAGATCCATTTTTCTATGATACAATCCCCTTAAGCCATCCTATTAAAACCCCTTAAACCATCCTACAAGGACCCCTTAAGCCATCATTTTTCCTAGGACCTTAATTTGTAGATCCTAATTATATCTATCTAATGTGATTGATCATGAGACATACTTTGAATTATTTGATCCCCTTAATGCATCCTATTAGGACCCCTTAAGCCATCCTACGAGGACCCCTTAAGCCATCATTTTTCCTAAGACCCCTTAATTCATATATCCTAATTATATCTATCTAATGTGATTGAACATGAGATATACTTTGAATTATTTGATCCCCTTAAGACATCCTATTAGGACCCCTTATGTAATGCCCCGCCACGCAACCCTAGGGGAAGTTTCAATTTACTATACAACAAACTAATTTTTATTTTTTTTAAAGAACAATTAACATGCAAGATCGCTAACCAATTGCCAACAACCCCTAAGGTTATGAGACTGAGTTTACTTTGAAACCAAAATAAGAAACATGATATGAAAACATCATATTTAATTATAACCATAACATTTAAATACTTAAAGAAATAAGTACGCATACATTCCATACATAATAATTTACATCAAAGAATAAGAAGTACCACATGATTTCAATAACGATCACATAGCAATAAGGTTTCAACACTCATTCCCTGAATGAGATAAATCCAATAAGTATGATTACATATTACAAATTCCACCTTGATAAAAATGAGGGGTAATGAAATACAATATACAACTGAAAAGAATAAAGCATGAAAGGAAATTGGATCCCATGAGCTCTTCAACTGGAAATCTTGTCCACACAATCAAGAAGACAACCCAACAGAAAAATTTGCACATTCCACCCAACCATATGATACCCAAAGGCTCACCCCCCATGCTAGGAGATAGTAACAAGGAATTCCTATACAAGACCATCTACCACTAGCCACAGGCTAAAACATAACTAAACTGAAATAGATACAAGAACATCACTTAACACATAGGTGACAATGCTTCCAGAGAACAATGATCATTTACGTAGAACAACAAAACTAACTCCTGGTTGACATAGCGAGAGTGTCACACATTATTTGCTATGAGTTACCCAGGCTCAGCTGTCCTAGGCTACCGGACCCCCATCTTGGGTTACCTAGGCTCAACTCTACTAGCCGTCAGACCCTCATACAAATTGCACTTCTCATCTCATCTCAAACCTTAAAAGCAAATGAGCCATGAGAAAGGAATTTATTATCTTAATTAGTTTGAGAGTTTTTCATTAATTCTTTTTTAAGTTATCACTTACTTAAACCCTATGTGAGTTACCCTAGCACCCCTTTGTGTGTTAGACCCCCACAAAGAGCCACTCTCCTATTGACAACATACACAGTACCAAACCACAATCAAAAGGGTAAACTAGATAAGACAACCTCTCCAAACCAAAGCGGAAATGAACAAAGAAAACTCACTCCAAACACTAGAGGAGACAAAAGTACATGATCCACTCCTTCCAAAGGAGGCACAAACCACAAAACCCACTCCTAATCCCAAGGAGGCACAAACCATCCCCATTTGTGAAAACCAGGTGAGACAACATGATACAACTCTACACATTTCCCCAAGGCAACTCGCAAATAGAACCACCACATAAGACATCCCAACCTAGAATAACTCCTCTAGAAGACTTACTATACAAATAACCCCCCCTGCCCAACATCGAGAAAGAATAGAGACATCATTTAGAAAACATTTCAGGCAACTCAATATCTATTGTTAGGGTTTCCTAAACCCAATCCAAGCAATGACATAGTATACAAAATTACTTAAATAATTAGCATTATTTGCACATACTCTAAGTAAATCAAATCACACTGACAACTTAAGGAATTTAAACCAATAATCTAATTTCATTTGCTCAATCATACAAACTAATTCAAATCAATTATTCTAAATTAAAAAAAAACACTTATTAAAAGTCAATTTCATTTCAACTATGAAAATGAGATAATCATCTTAAAATTCCCATTTTAAATATTTAAATATATGCCTCTAAAATATCATTTTTATATGCTAATATTTTTCGTTTATTCATAATAGTCAAAATCAAACCTTTAAATAAAATCGTTTGATTAAAAAAACTCAATTTTATTTCAACTTGATGATAAAATAAACTCCTTAAAATAAATTATATTTAAATACAAACATATATATTAAATATATATATAAGCGTATATACTTGATGTATATAACAATTTATATATGTATATTTAAATATATAATTATGCTTTAAATATATCTATTTAAAAACAACCATTTTAAAATTCCAATACTAATCTTTTAAATATACATAATATATACATTATATATATATACATATTATATATACAATATATATATCACATATATATATATATATATATTTAATAAAATAAACATAATATATTTATATATATAAATATATATACATATATATTTATATAATATATATATATACATATTATAAACAATATGCATATATACAATATATATTAACAAAAAAAAATAGTGAAATAAACTAACACGCAGCCCCTGCTACACAGGGGTTACGCCCCTGTTGGGGGCGGTTGCCACATAGCCTCCCCTGTGGGGACAGCTATGGGGGCAACCTCAGCCCTCCCCAAAACCCATGAATTTAAAATTAATTATTATTATTTTTTTAAAACAAAAGAACCTCCCCTGTGCCTTCTACGAATTTCACAGAAGACCAAATTTATTTATTTTAATTTCTTTTACAGAGGATTTTTTATATAAAAACAAAGATTTTAAATGAAATTCCTCCAAGATAACAACATAAAATTTTTATATGATATATATATATATACATACAAAATTCTTTTTTTTTTTTTTTTAGACTACAGGAATCAGGTAGCACGACCCCCTATAAACTGCAGTGCACTTGGTAAACTTTTTAACGTGACTGGTGGCACTGGCACGACACACCCTTCTGTACCACGGGGGTGAGGGAGACTAAACCTCATGACCAACCTCCTGCAATAGGAAATATTTAGCCAACCAAGCTAGGGCCCCAACTCCACATATAGAATTCCATTGAATAACTAGATTGGGAAAAAATTTCTGAGGGAAAAACTAAGAAGAAATTTTGAGTACAATATCATGATATGCATTTTTGAGTTTTCTCCAAATTGAACAGAGAAGTTTAAACTTTTCATTTGATTCATTCCAAATTTCTATTGCTAGTTTTGAAACAAATTCACATGGGTTTTCATTGAAATTCCAAACAACAACTCAAACTTTTCCAATAGTAGAACACATATTTGAAACTCATTTCAAAATGAAAAAAATGAAAACAAAAGAAAACAAAGAGGGAACCTAGTTTTTCTCCAAAGCTTGAAGAACTCAAAATGGTGCTTTCAAATCCTATTTTTTTATTCCAACTCACCAAGAAATCCACTTTGCTTCTTCCAAATCCAAAAGCAAAGCCACAACCAATATTTTCTCCACCAAAATTGAAAATGAAATTCCATTTGCTCTCATAGAGTTTCCCCAATTTTGGTCAAACCCCTAAAATATCCCCACCCACTAAATTTATTGAACATTTGGAGGATATTTACATTTTTTAAATTTAAAACAATTTTACTTTCAAATTGAAATTTCATGCATTTTTTAAAATTTCATTTAAACAAAAGAATTTCAAAGTTTGCAAAGAATTTAATTAATCTAAAATTTCAAAAAGTGAAATCAAAAACACATTTTCATTTTTATGTTTATTTAAATCTAAATATCCCATAATGTCAAAACAACTAACTTAAATCATTTTATCCCCATTAATCTAATTAGTCAATAAACTAAATCTGATTTTATTAATTAAATCAAATTAATCAATAAAATAAACTAGCACTTGCACCAATGAGGTGCAATACTTACGCCGATAAGCTGTTCCTCCACATTATCCTTGGAGAAGAAACAAAACCAGAAAAAAGGGGTTTGCATTCAGTAGAAGAAATTTTGAATCAACTTTACAAGGACAATTTGATTAGTGAAATGGAAAACCCTTAAATTAGTAGAGAGAGAATGTAAGCCTCTAAAGGTTACAAACCTACTTTCAAATATTCTTGCAAGATGTTTAGCTTTTTCCTTCTCTACATTTTTATGTTCCTCGATCTTTCTACTCTTGTTCACCCATGATAAAATTTCTGATCCACCTTCTAAATTCTACTTAATTATTTCCTCCCTTAGTCTTCAAAACATTAAAATGCTATTACTAAAATATTATGTTTTTTAAAATACTTGTAACATGCTTCTCAAAACAATAATAATTTGTATTATATCATAAACAAAAGGCAATGTCAATTAAAATGCTTGTAACATGCTTCTCTGAATAATAATAATTTTTATTATATCATAAACAAAAGGCAATGTCAAGCATTACTCCAGAATATTGCTTATTGCATGGAACTCATGAAAACCATTGTTCTAAGGAAGATAAAGTTATATATCATGTATCAAATAATAGCAATGGAGATTTAGAGTATCATGGACTGAATGAAATGGAAAGAAAGTGAAGTAGTAGAGACTACTTTAAAGCAAGATGCAATGGCAAAGAACTATTACTTACTTTCCAATCTTTTCTTCTAGCTTTTTTGTTGACAAGTTATGACCATCTGGTTCTCTTCAAATCATTTCTTCATTATCCCTTTCCTTGTTCTTCTCTTTCTCCTTTGCATTATCACCACTCCTGGTTTCTGTCTATTTAGATTTTCCTCCATCTTTTCTCTCTTTATCCTTCGCTTTTGATCTCTCCCCCTTTTCTCTTTCTTTATCTTTGTTAGATTCTCTATCTCGATCTCAGTCTCTAGTCCTCTCCTTTACTTTGTCCTTGCCCTTGTCCCTATCTCTATCCCTAGTTCACTCCCTCTCTCTTTCTTTCTCCCTATCCCTATCCTTATCTCTTGATTTATCCCTTTCCTTCTCTCACTCCTACTTATCTCTATCTTTCTCCTTTTCACTTTCTTTTTCCCTTTCTCTATCCTTTCCCTTATCTCTCAGCTTATCCTTGTCTTTATCTCTCACCTCCTTATCCCTATCTTTCTACTTTTCTCCTTCCTTCTCCTGTTCTCTATCCCTATCCTTGTCTCTCAATTTATCCCTTTCCTTCTCTCTCCCTTCCTTGTCCCTATCTTTCTCCTTTTCTCTATCCTTTTCCCTTTCTCTATCCATGTCCTTGTATTTGTGTTTATCCTTATCCTTCTCTCTCCCTTCCCTATCTCTATCTTTCTCCTTCTCCCTTTCTCTATCATTCTCTTTGTCCCTCTCCTTTCTATCCATTGGAATTTGTAGGTCTCTATCAACTTCATACTCGTGGTTGTGTCTGCGGGCATTGTGATTGCCTATAAGAACAAGTCTAAGAATGACGACGGATGGAATTCGGGGTCGAGGGTCATCAATTTGGCCTGCAGCAAAATGTTATATCTGGCCCTCTATGTTTTGACCTTGATTTCGTATCTGGGTGTGGGAGAAGCAAATCGCAAGGATTTTGCTCATATGACAGTCAACATGACTATGCATGGTGTCAAAGAGGCCTATAAAATGGCTCTCAATGTAGTCCCCGCGGGCTTGAGCTGTACTGAACACTTTGCCTTGGAAGATTGTCTAGAGCTTCTAGAAGATTCCAAGGAGTTTTATGAGCAATACGGTTTTCACAACAATGAGGAGTTCCCAGCGCCATCTTTTGCAAGATAACAAGGAGTTCTATGAACAATACGATTTTCACAACCATGAGGAGGAGTTCCTGGTGTGGTTGTCAGAGGGAGATCGTAGGCTTTTGCTGGCACTTGATGCTACTATTGCAGGTGCCAATGTGATTGTCGCAAAGGATGGAAGCGGGCAGTACAAGGCAATCGTTGAAGCTATGAAAGACGCGCCATCCAAGAGTAACGACCGGTACATTATCTATATCAAAGCAGGGATCTACAACAAAAATGTGAATATTTCCAAGAAGAAGACGTATATCATGATCATTGGGGAGGGGATGGGGAAGACCTTTATTATGGGAGTGAGAAGTGTGCAGGGGGCTTTACTACATTCCGTTCTACAACTTTCGGTAGTGACTTTTATGGCCTTTTGATTAAATTTGTATTTCAAATAGAAAATGCTGCTTTCTGTTCCTTTAACAGATTGTTTCTGCTTTACCAAATTTTCCTTAATACAGTGTCTGCATGAAGCTTTGGCTCACGTGATGAGTGTTTTGGAGTTAGGGAGTGATTCATACAGGTGATCCCATAATAGTGGTTTACAATTTTTGGCCAAACTAGACACTGAAATTATTATTTTTAACTAAATCTTCACATTCGGGCACCTATAGCGGCTAAACTGTGAAGAATTTGAAGATGGTGCAAACTAGAGTCTCATCAAATTTTGTCTGTAGATTCTAAAAATATTTTTTTCAAAATTTTTGGAATCAAATTGCACTTATTTTTTCATCTCCCACGATTTTTTTTTTTTTTCAGAAAACAACATTTTTAAAAAGTGACGCACACCGTATAATGCATAACTTTTTTTCCATGACGGATAAAATTCTAATTTTTTCAAATTTAGATTTTTAACTCCGATATCTAGTGCTTCCACTTGGTTAGATAATTTTTTATTGAATATTTTTTCCTTAATCAAGTTTCAAAGTCAAATGAATTACAATTCAGACACAATCGACGTATAACGCATAACTTTTTTTTATATGTCAAAATTTAATTTAATTTTTTTGTTGGATCAAGGACTTCAATATCTAGTGCACTCATATTTTCAATTTTTTTTTTTTTATAATCTTCTATTTTTCCACATGTGAAGAACAAAGAAATTCATTTTCGATGAAAAACCTATGTTTAATAAAACTTAAAAAACAAATACATAACAAAACCAGAACATATTAAAATTATATTCATTTGATAGCTTGTTCTAAGGAATACCATAATCATTTGAAATAAATTTTAAATGAATTCATTTGATCCCCCAAAATTTAAATCAAGAGTGATTTTTTATCAGCATTTTGATAGGTGTAAAGGAGACGCATTTATAGGTATGGTTTAAAACAAGTGAGGTTCTATCCAAGGGGGTTTGATCTAAGGTGATTTGATCAAACCCTCTTCAATTGGAATCCTTAAAATGGAACTTTTTAAGGCTTAAATCATTATATTTTCTAAAAATATGTAATTTCAGCTAAATTCGTTCCTCTCAGGAATTGTAAACCACTATTATGACAACACCCATACCTTTACGTCTAATGATGAGCTTGTAGTAAACTGTTTTACCGAACAGATCAATGTAAGGTTTAGATGAATTCCCCACAGCTTGGGGTGCATGGCGACCGTCTCAAACAAGGCTTAGTTGTGCCTGTTTAGCTAGTTCTTTTATATAATTAGGTGGGTTGTTAGAAAGTAAATTTATTAAAGTGTTCTTAATTTTTTAAAGTTAGGACGGATTGATTTGCTTGACTTATCCAAACATATAGATTCCTGCAAATTTTGTAGGCCAGAGTAAACATATTTAATAGCATTTTAAACATAAAAGATATGCTTAAAATAATAATAAAGTAATTGTGTTACTATTTTTAAATTATATATTTAAATAATTAATATTTATTGTTTATTTACTATATATGTTAAGAGAATTATAATGTCACAAAAGTTTTATAGATATTAATTTTTATTCATAAAAATATATATTAATTTAGTAATTTTATTTTTAATAAAAATTTTATAGTTTTTATTATTATTGAAAAAGTTTTATTAATTAGATTTATTTATTATGATGTTTTATTAGGTTTGTAATTCTTTTGACATATTTATGAGAGGTACCAAAGATTTAGTAGTATTCATGATATCTAGATGATGTTTACAATGAAACATCACAACATTTTAGAAAATTACAGATCTCAAATCTAATCAATATTTATAACATATAAGTAATGTTTATAAATGAAACATAACTATTGTGAAGCAATTTATAAATGTGAATAATTTAAAACACTGATTTCAAACTCTAGACTTTTCTTCATAATGGTTATCTACAGCTGTTAGCAGATAATCGAGAGCATGAACGCCAAATTCAACAGATTTAAAGCCATTGCTTGTGCAAATTTTGTCTTTCTTATCTATAACCCATAAAATATCTATAGATATTCGTTTGTCCTCCCTCCACAGTCAAAAGTCGATAATTAAAAGTCGATAATTTAAAAAAAAAAAGTCGATAATTAAAAGAATGGTTGGTGAATGCAGCGGCATCTGGCAAAGGATTTATTGCAAGGGATATAACTTTCACTAATAATGCGGGCCCGGAGAAGCATCAGGCCGTAGCTCTCCGCGTCGGAGCGGACTATTCGGCAATTTACCGCTGCAGCTTCCTGGGTTACCAGGACACCCTGTATGTCCACTCCCTGCACCAATTTTACAGAGAATGTGACATTTACGGCACTGTGGACTTCATCTGTGGCAATGCAGCAGTGATTATACAGAACTGCAACATCTTTGCCAAAAGACCGATGGACAGGCAGAAGAACACCATCACTGCGCAGAACAGGAAAGATCCCAACTAGAACACCAGCGTCTCAATTCACAACTGTAAAGTTGCAGTAGCCAGAGATCTGATTCTGGTGAAGAGTTCTTTTCCGACTTACCTCGGGAGGCCCTGGAAAATGTACTCGCGAGTGGTCTACATGCAAACGTTCTTAGACGATCTAATAAGTCCTGAAGGCTGGCTGGAGTGGTCGGGAAATTTCGCGTTGAAAACCTTGTATTATGGAGAGTACAGAAACACCCGGCCCGGCTCAAATCTGGCCAGGCGGGTGAAATGGGCCGGTTACAGTGTTATCAAAACGGCAGATGAGGCAAGCCAGTTCACAGTGGGTGCCCTAATTTCTGGCAATTCTTGGTTGCCTTCCACCGGAATCACCTTCACTGCCGGTTTGGTCGGTATCTCATGATGGAGCAGTGACGGAACGGAAAGGCGTACCGTAATATTCTTGTATTTACTGGTACGGACGGCGATGCATTCAATCGTCGCCTACGTATATTCATCTTTCATGATTTTTCTCAGTACTGGGCTGCCACTGTTGCTGCCAAGTTTGGTATCCCGGCCATTTATTTCTGCATCTACAGTGCCACGACCGCTGGTTACTTGCTAGTGCCAAGCAGAAACAAGCACACAAAAACCACTGTAGAAGATCTGCTCGCACTGCGGCCAGGTTATCCATCGTCTGTCTCTGCCATCTGATAGGTACGTTTTGCTGGCCAGCCAGAATAATTCGTGGGTTCCCGCCGGCACTCACTGTAGGAAATTCTGGTGGGGTTCCCCCACATAGAATAGCCTATCAGCTAATAACAATTCAACATTGCAACTAGATACATTTAAACATCATTTTAACTACACAAGCCATTTAATACCATTAATAATTTGAAATTAAATAAATACTCAAGGTGAAATGGACCAAATTAAAACAACTAAACCTGACGACACATTTATGACTAGGGTGACGACTTGACACGGAAAACCTAGCTACTATCTCCCAATTGATTACCGTTGGTTACTGGACACACTCAAATCTGTGAACCAGGTGGACTCAATGTCATGTACCTGTCAACCTACGAACAAAGAGTACATTGAACATGCATATCTATATAATATGATCAAACACACTGTGAAGAGGAAATCTCAGAATCGTAGGACGCTCGCAAGCGAGTGGTACAATCCCGTCCCCTTCACCAATACAATATCACTAACTGACACATCTAACATCAAAATATGATCAAAAGCATAACACAACATTAATTCAATTATCTGCTAAAGTAATTCAAAACATGCCATAAGTATAACATCAGAGTAAAATAACATCACATCAAAATATATCATACACATCGCTTAACAGTTCGTGATCAAATAGAACCAAGTTCCAAAGTCACAGCATAAACAAAACAACATACAAAGAAGAATACTGTTGAAAAAGGAGCCAAACTGGAGGGGTGTTACACCTTAAGCCATCCTACAAGGACCCCTTTAAGCCATATTTTTACTAGGATCCCTTAATTCATATATCCTAATTGTATCTATATAATGTGAGTGAACATAAGATGTACTTTGAATTATTTGATCCCCTTAACTAAATTTCAAATTCTTTGATCCCCTCAAGTTAAAATGCATAAATGAAATTTTGTTTCATTAAATAAATTATAACTAATTTGATTAGTCCATCAAAATAAAATTGACATGTCCAATGCAAATTTTGAATTCTTTGATCCCCTTAAGCCATCCTATTACAACCCCTTAATTCATATATCCTAATTATATATATCTAATGTGATTGAACACAAGACATACTAAATAATCACATTCATCATATGATTCAAGTTATGATTCTTAATGGACATAAATTATATCTAACTAATTTGTTCAAGTTAAAATGCATAAATGTACATGTGTAAATTACTAAAACAATAATAGTCCATAAAATATTGATATTTATAAAGTTCATGAAACAATATATAAAGTCCATGAAAATATTGAAACATATATAGATCTAGTCCATGAAATACTAAGATCCGGAAACATATATATAGAGTTCATGAAATACTAAAATATATATAGATCTACTCAATGAAATACTAAAATTCTCAAACATGTATATAATGTCCATAAAATGTGTTGAAACACATAAAGATATAGTCCATGTGTGGAATGTACTAAAACATATATATATCTAACTCCTATTGTTCCTAAAATCGAGAGACTTTTTCAATCCATGTGAACTAGAATGATCTAAATTAGTCTATACAAGAGAAAGCCAGCTTGAAATCAGATTTAATATGATTAAAAATGATTAATTCAATTTAATTTATAAAATCATAAAAATACTATAATAGACTGCTCATCTCCTCTGTCTTCCTACTCTACATGCTTTACTATAGGACCTATCTTATGCTATAGAAGAAAAATAATTTAACACATGAACATATATTCAATTGAAATTTAATTTAAGTATTTCACTTGATGTATAATATAAATGACTTTAAATATAATCAAAATTTAAATTATTGTATGTGGCTGCTCATCTCCTCTGACCTCCTACTCTGCATGTGTTGGTATAGGTGGTATGACATCATCAAGATGAAAAGTATCACTAAAAAGGTCCTACAAGGTCAAATAAAGCACGTGTACAAATTAGGTTAAAACATATATATTCAAGTGTACCAATTTTTTTTAATCTATTTAAAAGACCTGCAAATTATGCACACAGAAATTTTTTTAAACAACCTAAAATGTAGTTAAATCTTGAAATTATCTTGGATCAATTGGTGTGCAATACCCATCCCGATGGTCGTGTTGACCTACATAGACATATATTTTTAATATAAGTACATGCACATTTGATATAGTGAATTTAAAATACAAATTTCTAAATATTTTTTTTTTAAACAACATATAGACAAGTGGTTCATGCAAGATGTCTGACAATGGAGGAGCCCTCACAACACCCTCTGGTGGATCCAACATGGAGTTTAGATGACTTCCCTGAACCTGCATAAATATTTAACACATGTTCAAGAGTGATATACAAATTAAAATCACTTTTCCTAGGACCTTAATTCATAGATCCTAGATTATATTTATCTAATGTGATTGGACATGAGACATTGAATTCTTTGATCCCCTTAATCTATCATATTAAAACCCCTTAAACCATCCCACAAGGACCCCTTAAGCCATCATTTTTCCTAGGACCTTAATTTGTAGATCCTAATTATATCTATCTAATGTGATTGAACATGAGACATACTTTGAATTCTTTGATCCCCTTAAGACATCCTATTAGGACCCATTAAGCCATCCTACGAGGACCCCTTAAGCCATCATTTTTCCTAGGACCCCTTAATTCATATATCCTAATTATATCTATCTAATGTGATTGAACATGAGATATACTTTTAATTCTTTAATCCCATTAAGACATCCTATTAGGACCCCTTAGGCCATCCTACGAGGACCCCTTAAGCCATCATTTTTCCTAGGATCCCTTAATTCATATATCCTAATTGTATCTATCTAATGTGAGTGAGCATAAGATGTACTTTGAATTATTTGATCCCCTTAACCAAATTTCAAATTCTTTGATCCCCTCAAGTTAAAATACATAAATGAAATTTTGTTTCATTAAATAAATTATAACTATTTTGATTAGTGCATCAAAATAAATTTGACATGTCTAATGGAAAATTTGAATTCTTTGATCCCCTTAAGCCATCCTATTACAAGCCCTTAATTCATATATCCTAATTATATCTATCTAATGTGATTGAATACGAGACATACTAAATGATCACATTCATCATATGATTCAAGTTATGATTTTTAATGGACATAAATTTTATCTAACTAATGTTTTCAAGTTAAAATGTATAAATGTACATGTGTAAATTACTAAATTAATAATAGTCCATAAAATATTGAAATTAATAAAGTCCATGAAATAATATATAAAGCCCATGAAAAGACTGAAACATATATAGATCTAGTCCATGAAATACTGAAATCCTGAAACATGTATATAGAGTTCATGAAATACTAAAATATATATAGATCTAGTTCATGAAATACTGAAATTCTCAAACATGTATATAATTTCCATAAAATGTGTTGAAACATATAAATATATAGTCTATGTGTTGAATGTACTAAAACATATATATATCTAACTCCTATCATTCCTAAAATCAAGAGACTTCTTCAATCCATGTGGACTAGAATGGTCTGAATCAGTCTATATACAAGAGAAAAACTTTAAATCAAATTTAAAATGATTAAAAATGATTAATTCAATTTAATTTATAAAATCATAAAAATACTATAAGAGACTACTCATCTCCTCTGGCTTCCTGCTCTACATGCTCTACTATAGGACCTCTCTTATGATATAGAATAAAAAGAATTTAACACATGAACATATATTCAATTAAAATTTACTTTAAGTCTTTCACTTGATGTATAATATAAATGACTTGAAATATAATCAAAATTTTAAATTACTACATGTGGCTGCTCATCTCCTCTGACCTCCTACTCTGCATGTGTTAGTATAGGTGGTATGGCATCATCAAGATGAAAAGTATCACTAAAAAGGTCCTACAAGGTCAAATAAAGCACGTGTACAAATTAGGTTAAAACATATATATTCAAGTGTACCAATTTTTGTTTTATTCTATTTAAAAGACCTACAAATTATGCACACATAGAAATTTTTTTAAACAACCTGAAATGTAGTTGACTCTTGAAATTATCTTGGATGAATTGGGTGTGCAATACCCATCCTAATGGTCTTGTCAACCTACATAGACATATATTTTTAATATAAGTACATGCACATTTGATATAGTGAATTTAAAATATAAATTTCTAAATATAATTTTTTAAAACGACATATAGACAAGTGGCTCATGCAAGATGTCTAGAAATGAAGGATCCCTCGCCACACCCTCTGGTGGATCCAACATGGAATTTAGATGACTTCCCTAAACCTACATAAATATTTAACACATGTTCAAGAGTGATTTACAAATTAAAATCATGTTAAAATTATTTAATATATTTAAAAAATAAATCAAAATACCCCAAATGGTGTGTCGAGTTGCATAGGTGTTGACATAAAACAAAATCAATCAAATAAAGTAGTTGATATCCATGTGGCCATCATCTACACCAAATAATTATATTGTTAAAATATTACATTTTTTTATATATGTTCATTAAAAAAATGGGCTTAAAATTGTTATAAATTTAACATGAATCTATATATATATACCTTTGTAGTAGGATGATCTATAGGATGATCATCAACACATAGATAATCTACATATGAAGTGATATCATCAAATGCTTTGTGTGCAACTGAAGTGGATGCAACCTGATCAGGTCCATAACATAATCAACTAAAATTCATACAAAAATGAGGCATCGATGCACATGGAGTGGTACTAGGACTAGCTCCACCTGATGCTCCTCCATGGTCTCGCCCACTAATACCACCTTCCATCTCAATAGTTTTCTCATTAAGGTTAGTCAAGAGCACACTCAATTCTCCTACTACAGATACCACTGCACGATACTAGATGGGTGCAAGAATGGCAATAGAAGGAGGATCAATAAGAGGTTGAGAAAGCATGGGTCATTGGGGATCAACCTATGGCCCTAACCTATGTTGCGGTATACCACCACCAACATCGTAGAAAGATCTATAATCAAAATATTTAGTTGGGTTTCAAACCCAACACAAAATTTTCATATAATTTTCTCAAAAAATAGAGAGGAACCTCACAATTAGCATGTGGTGGATGATCAAATACCATCCACCACTAATCCAAAAAATTGGTAACCATTTGTGGATGTCCACAACACCTAATTGATATTTTTTTTTGTTTGTTGGAATCAATTGATTGGTGATGGGGTCAATAAAATATAGAGATAAATAGGCTTTTGATAATTTTAAGGTCAAGGATGTCCCTATAGGAGCGTCCATCTAAATAAAAACATCTCCTATCCTCTCTCCATACATGATAATTGTCTAAGTCTACATGAATGGAAATGACATCTACAACATTTTACATTGAAGATATAAAATACATTGTGTGGTGGCATGAATTGTTCATTTCAAATTGCATTAATTTTTTCTTATGTGGATCTTATGTTTTCATTAATCTGAGCTCGCAAGCGAGCCTCTTCGGATCATGGTGGTGGAGGTGGGGGTTTTGATGTGGAGGGGGTGGAGGGGGTGGAGAGTGTTGAGGTGGAGGGGGCAGAGGTGGGGAATTGAGAAAATCCTCAATATCAAAGTCATCCATGCTATAGAGGTCAACCTGCATATGTATAAATATACAAACAAGTTATTAGAATTAACTTTCAAGAATCCATATATAAATTATAAATAAACATATTAAAAACTAGATATTATATGTATGTTGAGAAATTACAAGAAATATTTAAATTAAACGTACATGACTGTTTAAAAGAAAAAATAGGATGCATACACATGCATACATCATTCAACTTGAGCATACATACAAATTTCAAAATTTAAGATATAACTAATATGCAATTTTAATACATGTACACACTAAAAAGTAAACTTAAAAGGTACACAAAAAAGTAAATTTACAGGTAAATTTAATCCTCTTAAGCCTTTTTCTTAGAAATTTCCTTAATCCACATGTCATCTTTCTTCGGTCCATAAACCATGCTAATGGAATAATTTTATCCTAATTCAAGTTTAATAAATATAGATCTTTAATAAATTTGTAAAAACTTCAAGTAGCTAACATTATACAAATTGATCAAATGTGAATGATCAATTTGACTATTATTAGTGGCTTAAGGGGATTAATGACTAGATTTGTATGACATGTAGAGGCTACATTTATATCTATATACTATAAAAAATTAAAACCAAGGTCATATTTTTTATGACATAGTCAAAACAAGGGTAAAATTGTAACATTATCTCAATAAAATATAATCTACTATAAAAAACATTAGAATTATTCATAACCTATCAATAATTCTAGTGTTTTTTTATAATGGATTATATTTTAGTGAGAATGTTACATTTTTATCCTTGTTTTGACTACTTCATAAACAATATGATGTTGGTTTTAAAGTTTTATAAAATATAGCTATAAATGTAGCCTCTGCATGCCATAGAAATCTAGTCATTAATCGCCTTAAGCCACTAATAATAGTCAAATTGATCATTCACATTTGATCAATTTATGTAATGTATTATGTTTAGTTTTAGAGATTTTGCCATAGCTATATGGACCCATGGGTAAAGGGAAAATGTCAAAGTTATATATTATTTATTTTACACTTCATCATCAATGTTAGTGTAAAATTTAACACCCCTCAACCATCTTCACAATGAGAATTGAATGATAAAACTATGACTAAATAAATTGTAATTTTATTGTGTCTATTTATGTTGAAATGAAAAAAGGACTTTAAAATTTATTAATAGATTAATCATGTGATGTGCTTACAATAATCTTTGATTCTCACCCTTGGTAATGCATTGAGCATCAATGAATTGAATAATAAGTATCAAGTAAGATAAAATATCATAGAAAAATATCTAAACTAATGTTACATAATTGGCTGAAATTATTTTATAATTGAGAGTGTATTAGTATCTGAACATGTTTATATCCAAATGGCTTAAACCTTATTGTGTAGGTTTACCTATGTGAGGATTATGAGATTTTCAATTTAAATCATCCTTTGTTCCCTTTTCATTATTTAAATATTCATATATTAACACATACATTTGAATGCAAGTATGATCTTAGTATGTTTTATTTTTAGGTATTTATGTATTCCTATTTTAAATATCTTTCTATAGTTTTCCTAGTTTTGAAATATATCAAATTTCCTTAATTCAATTTACTCGTTATTATTACTAAAATAGTTCATCCTTTCAACATAATTTCATAAACCAATATATAAGATCTCTTGAAGAGCTTATTTTTATGTTGAAATATGCAAAAATCCACTTGATGTAAATTCCATGAATCAAGGAAAAGGATATATACATGTAAACACTTAGTTTGAGAAAATTGAATATAATTACATGCATGATGAGTTTACTTGCTTCCCTCATTATGAATACTATGAATTTGATTACATATCTACTAGCTCTAATCTATCGTATAAATATAATTTGAATTTTTCTTCATGTGAAGAGTGTGATGATGTGAATGCTAGCAAAGATATAATTTTGTTAGAGCATTAAAAAAAATAATGGATGATTTCTCAAAACCAACGTTCAAATATGTCATTTTCTTATGGTGTAAATGATAATCAAATTTTATCTCTATTCTCTTCAAATCATTGTAACAATAATTTTGAGTGTGTTAAACCTAATGAAGATATGTTTTTGTGATGAGGAGGTAGAAAAATTTATGGCAAGGATAACATAAGGTGAATATCCTCTATGATGACCTACAAACTCACTAGGTAACATAAATTCTAATCCTTATTGGTGTAGAGATAATCCTCTCTTTGAAAGTGATTTCTAGATTTAGATGATGCTAAGGAGGATAAGCTCAATGAACAATCATATTTGAGGAGGGAGTATTAGATGCTCCATTATCAATATGATCAAACTAACAAATATTTCAAGATCATGGTTTCTATCAATTTTATTCTTCTATCATGGATTTAATGTGTGATCCTAATAGTATGGACTAGGTATATGTAGGGAATGATAAGATTATGACAATGCATGGTTGTTACATTGTTGAGGTTAGGCATTACACCAAATATGGGGGCGATCTATTATAGTAATTAGTAGTTTCCCACATGATGATAAATGAAGATGTGTACAATGGGATGATAGTTTGATATCTATGGAAGATATTGGTGCACATGTGGAAATCATTGATGGTCTTATGACAAATTGGAAGATCATTTAAGACCATGATGAGGCACTTATCAATAGTTTTTTCAAAAACATGTGGATAGATTAAAAAGACCATGGTGGTGAAAAGGTGCATCCACACTTCTTGTTGTCCTCCCAAAGTGTGCATGCTTGAGAGCTCTAAATATGATATGGAATTTCATGAATAAATAATTAGAAATGGTAATGAAGTATGATTTTTTATTGGGAATTTCCTTTGAGGTTTACAAAATATGGAAGCTTAGGAAGGGTACATAGTGACAATTAAAGGAAGATATAAAAAATGCTAATGCTAGAAGATATCAATTGAGGAGGTCGAATGATAGTCCTAATCAAGGTTTAACCAAGGATAGTCATAAAAATAATGGAGGTTTACATATATTGTGATAGTAGAGGAAGATAAGTATGAATACACACAATCTAATTAAAATATTTACCAAAGCTAATAAATAAATTTTCTATTGTAATTTATATTTTAATGTGAAACTAAGTAATTAGTCTATAGGTTTGACTAATTTCTATTTTATTCGTAATTCAACATATCTAGTTCAGCCTCATAGGGATTACAATTATATAAAAAGAAGAATATATACTAGAACTTGCACCTAAAGGAGGTTCAAAGATTATGCTGATAGAAAAACTATATGTATGTTAACATGCTAGAGAGTGCATGTTTGTGCATGGGTACATATGGATGCCATGTACTACAAATTCTAGTTGTATGTGGCTAGATTAAACAATTACTAGTAAGTGCTAAATAAAGGATTGAAATAAACTTAGAAAAGTCTAGATTTTTTTCTTAAAGAAATTAAGTACTATCCAATTTTGAAATATTTGCATATAGGTCTGAAACATAAAGAATTACAAATTGTTTTTTGGTTTTACTATTAAATGGTAGTCGGTTTACCATTAAACAATAACTAAAACGTGCTTTTTGATAACTCAACAAGGGTTTGTAGGCGTAATCATCTCAGTTTAGGGTTCATATTTTTTGTGGGGTATTTTTTTGTTTCAATTTTGTTTTTGGTTCATATTTTTGTTGGTAGGGAAAATGTTTTTGTTTTAGTTGAATTTAGGGTTCATATGCATGGCTGGATAATTCAAACAAAATCTAAATACCTAAATTACAAAATACAAAAAATAATGTAAATACAAATATGAAAAAATACAAAAAAAAAAATGGAAAGATAAACTTACCTAGATTGTTTGGTTGTTGGAAATGATGCTTCTACTCGAGATCTTGTTCTGATTTTGCTCTGATGCTGATAAAAATGAACTCGTAGGTATTTTTCTAAAAAAAAAATACTTTTCAAAAAGAGATCCCATTTATTAAAAAATGAGAACCCGTTTTGTAATAAATAAGATCTTGTTTCATGATCCTTGGTTTGGGATCTCGCTAGAAAGCCTATTTCCTAAATAAGAGGATCCCATTTAGTTTTGCCCGACATCTCATTTTTTACTAAACCCAAAACTTTCACAAAAGTGAACTTATCTTCTTGCTTTTAACCCTCCTTAAAATAAAGTATACCCATGTATGATGAGAGTAATCATAAATGAAGATAAGAACAAATTTGACTATTCAAAATGAAGCAGCGGGAAAGAACATAAGATCACTATGTACCAACTCTAGTAAGGTAAAAGAATAGTGGGCCTTACCCTTGGGAAAGCGATCTTGATAATATTTTCAAAGAACATAGCCTTCAAGAAAATGTAAGGAATCTCCACAATGGAAACTACATGGAATAGAAGGAAGAAAAGTGAAAAGCACCAAGGCTAAAAATCCTAAACGTTAGGGCTGACACATCATGGTGGAAAATTGGGTGTCTTTACACACGTCTTCCACTACGTTCATTTACGGGGCTTTTATGTGTCTTCCATGCTATTTCACACTAAAATGACACCCACTTATTAAATAGTAAGGAAAGGATCATCCCCTGTAACATGCCAAAATATGATGCGTACATACCAAGTCTGCAACCTTATTACTCTTCACACACTTGGAATATTATGACATTACTCAAGAGTTTTCACATTGCAGTTCTCACTTGGAGCACAAAATGCATGTGACTCATTGAGACATTGTAAGTCATAGCTAACCGTAATATTAGGAGTATAGATGGAATTTTTCATTGCATATTTGTCTCCACAAAATTCAACTATCCTTTATGTTTTGATAGAATTTTATACCCTATAAATAATTTTTATCCATTTATTTAAATAATTAAATAAGGGAAGTAGAGATTTAAATTATTAAGGATCACCTAACCAAATTTACCCAAGTAGTATCAGATTTTGGTTTTAATGTATTGAAATTATCCACCATCTTTTGGCAAATAATAAAGATTTTCATATCTTGCAATCATTTTTGTGCATATCCTATAATCATTGCATTGCATGGGTCAAGGAAAACATGCAAATGGGAATGTCAGAAGAGGTCAAAACATGGGCCCATGTGGCAAAATAGGAAACAACAGTGCAAAGGGAGGACATAAGGAAGCAAATCAAGGAGCAAATGTGGGAAGAAAAGGACAGATAGATTAGGGCAGCAAACATAATAATTAAAGGGTTGAAGGAGCATGGTGATGGAGAAGTCACTAGCAAAGTAGTAAGGGATTTTCTACTAAGTAAGCTTCAGTGGGGAGGACATATCCTCCAAGCAAATAGAATTTGTAAAACCATGGGAGGAGGAAAGAGCAGGAATATAAGAGTAACCTTGAAAAGTGGTGAAAATAGGAACCAAATTTTAAGAAACAAAAGGTTCCTCCAATGCACGACATTTTATATAGATGAGGATTTAACTCTAGCATAACTAGAAGAAAGAAGGAAAGAATGGGAGAAAGTTATAACAACAAGAAAAGCAGGAAAAGATGCATGGTTATATAGGGGGAAAGCTCAATTCAGGGACAACACAAACCATAATAAATAGGAAGGTGGGGGCCCCCAGGATCACCTCTCAATGGTAAGCTAGAACTGTAGAGGCTACCCTTGGAGGAGGGTTCCTGGGTTGGGGCCCATAGCTAAAGGCAAGGATATCATCACTCTCATGGAAACACATGAGCATGAAGGTTGTAGGATACCTAATTTTGAAGGTTATAATAAATTTTTAGTGTGGAATGAGCTAACAAAGAGCGAAAAGAGGCATGGGGGAGTAACAATCTTGGTTAGGAAAGAATGTGAGAGAATCATAAAGATAGAAAAGAAAGACCCAAATAACCAATACATATGGGTGAAGATAACAGATGGTGAATCTTTGATTTAGTTTGTAGCTTGTTATTTTGCCCCTTATGGCTCTAAAGCATACAAGAAAATGAATCTAGATAGAGATGACCCATACGAAGCACTAAAAATTGACGTAGCAAAATATTGCGGTTCAGGCAAGATTATCCTACTTGGGGACTTTAATGCAGGAACAAAAAATAACCAAGCTCTTTGTTTTGGTAAGGAAGAGGGGCAAAATAGCAATCCTTTATGGTTATGGGAAGAGGAAAATAAAAGTTGGCAAAGGGTATTTTGGGACTCAAAAGGTGGTATTTCATCTTTTGGTGTAAATTTGTTGGGTTTTTGCTACCTCCACAATTTAATCATTTGTAATAGTCTAACCACTTTGCCAAGCTTGAGAGCTTTTGCATGTCATACCCACACTGGGAAAAGTGTGGTAGACTATTTAATTGTTTCTCAAAGTATTATTCCAAGGTAATAGAGTTGGAAATAGGGAGCTGCCCTATAGAACTGAAATTTGATCATAACCCCATTTACATTAAGCTTGGTATGAGAGAAACTATCCAACAAAGAGCTAATATGCAGTCGTGCAAAGAGAGTGGCCTTCAAGACAAAATTCTCCTAACTGACGAGAATCGAGACATATTTAAAAGAATGCTTGAAAAATAGTTAAAGGGAATAAAAAATGTTGGCAGCTCCACTAGAAATCAAAGCATAATAAACAGTGACAAGTTCATGGAAATCATTCACAAGGCTCTCATACCTTGCAAAAGATCCAAGGGTAAAAGAGATCCCAAAAACAACTTTCCTGCAAATCCATGGTATGATAAAGAGTGTAACGTGGCTAAAAGGAGTTTGAAAATATCGGGAAGTAAGCAAGCAAATAAAAAACTATATGAAAAATTAGTAAGATCAAAAAAAGAGGAATACATGATTGTAAGAAGAAGGGAATTAATTTCTCTTGGAAAGATCAATTTGAGAGGTTTTTGGAGAGAATTGTAGCAAGCTAGAGGTTCTACTAAGAATAGCATCATAGACATCCAATGGTTAAAATATGCAAAAATACTGTATGAAAGAGACCAAGACAAAACATACCCTCCGACAATTAATTCTAATGATAAAATTTTCTCCACAAAGGATATCAAGAGTGGTATTAAAACTTTGGTGGTAGGCAAGGCTTGGGACATTGATGGATTGCAAGCGGAATATTTGAAGTGGGGTTTATAACTCTTGACACCGCATGTCAAAAAGATTTTCAATAGGGACATTCAACATGGTTTCCCTGCAAATTGGACCGCGAATGTTGTTATCCCTCTCCACAAGAGTGGGCATGTCAACAACCCATCAAACTATCACACTATAATGATTAATCCTCTCTTTGGGAGCATGATGGAGTGAAGAATCAGTCATTGGGCCGAGAAGGAGGATAAGAGGGTGAAAGGGAAAGCTAGTTTTAGACCAAAGCAATCTACTATTGATCATTGCATTACTCTCAGGCACATGGTTGAAAAAGTTTTGGATAAATAGGGTAGGGAGGTCTTTTGTTGTTTTGTTGACTTCAAAAACGCTTTTGACATGGTACCTAGAAACAAACTTTGGGACATAATGGAACAACTTGGAATTTCAGAAAAATATAGGGTTGTTGTCCATAGACTTTATGATCAAGTGAGGGCCAAAATCATAACAAAGGCAGGTTTTTCTGAGTGCTTCAAGAGTGACATTGGTGTCAAGTAGGGCTACCCTCTATCCCCCACTTTGTTTGGGTTGTACATATACAAATTAGAAGAGTGGTTGGACAAGCGGGGAGGTGATGGTGTTCTTTTGGCCACTTTTGTGGTCAAGTTATTGTTGTATAAGGATGACCTTACTTTAATGGAAATTTTTGAAAATAGTCTTCAAGAACATCTAAATGCTTTGGAACTTTTTTGTCAAGATGTGGGAATGCATGTCAACATCAGCAAAACCAAGGTCATGATTTTTACGTTGAAAAGGGCTAGGAAGTAAATAAATTTTGAGTTTGAGGGAAACACTTTGCAGGTGGTGAGTGAATACAAATATTTGGGTCTCAATTTTTGAAAAAATCTCAAATGGGAGATATGTAGGACAAAAAGAATTCAAGGGGGGTGGAAAAAATTTTACTTGCTCCAAAACAAATGTAGATTGACTAAGTTATGGGATTAGAAAACAAAGAAGAAATTATTTGGGTTGCTTGTTACAGAGGTGTGGTTTTATATGGCTGTAAAGTTTGGGGTTGTAGCACATCGACTATGAAGTGGAAACAAATAGAAAGACTCCAAAAGAACTTAATCACAAGCAATTTCAAAATAAAAAGTACAGTCCCATATGAGATTGTTTTGGATGAAGCAGGTGTCTTCCCAATAGAAATGGCAGCGATAATTCGTCTATTAGGCTATTTGCAGAGGATAGAGAATATGGGGGAACACCGATGGCCCAAAATTGTGGTGGAAGAAACATTAACTAGAAGGAAGATCACATGGATGAAGCAAAATGTCAAGTGGATGGGAAAATGGGGGATCAACATGCAAGAGTGTCCAAACACAAAAGTTGAAATGAAAAAGTATGTAAAAGAGAAATTCAAAAATATCATGTGGTCGAAATAGCTTGGCCGGAAAAGAGAACACTATGTTTTTCTTTTTAACCCTACTTGTGATCATGAGCAAAACTTTTACTTGGGGGTAAATATAAAGTGGAAGGCTAAAATGCTAATAGCTCAGTTAAGAACTAGCTCACACCATTTGAGATGTGAAACGAGAAGGTGGAAAATACCCAAAGAGGTCTTGGAGGATAGGGTTTTTTGTTTCTACTCTTTAGGTTTAGTGGAGATAGAGTGGCACTACATTATGGAATGGAAGGCTTATGAGGACATTTGATACTTCTACTCAGATTTGTTAAAAGTCAATTATTTAGCGGCCTTGTTTGAAGAAGAAAAGATCGATTAAAAAACAAGTTACCTGATCAAAATTCACAGTAGAAGAAACAAAATCAACAAAGAGTTGGAAAACAACATGAAGTAGTTCGATGGGGTCAGCTATTATTTTTGTTTTTTTAGCTAGAGTGGTCTTTCAGTTTCATTTCATGGGTCCCATAGACTGGCTGGTCTTGTGGATGTTATTAAAATCAATCAATCAATCAATTTCATGAGATAACCTCTATTCGAGGCATTATGTCAAACAATTCACATGCCTTTTCTATGATTCCAAATTGTTATGACACCCTACCTCCAATTACAATCAAGAGAGAGAAAGAAGTTGAGAGCAGGGAATTATTTCTAAACATGATAAGGCTAAGTTGGATCTTAATAAACACAAGAACAAAACATGTTGTGAATCTTTTGAGTTGGAGACCTCTAATAGCATGGAGGAATTATTGGGGTTGTGAAGATGATTTCACAGTAGGATTTGGAAGCATTCTATTAGCTCATAATTCTTTTCCCTTGGAGTTGGTTTCATGTAATATTACAGTGAATTGTAGGCTTTCTAATGGTGATGAAGGGAGTGTGAAGTTGCAGATAAGTGAATGAGCTTACACATGGAGGATGAAATGGGTAATCAGTTGAATGCAAGGGAGGGTGTGCATACATTATAGAAAGCAATGAAGTAGGGTAGAAGGATTAAGGACCACAATCAAGTTGGGAAAAGATATGGGTGTTTTCCATATCAATTTGATGGAAGAGAAGAGGGAAGCTTCCTGAAAGTTAACCTAGATGAAAACAAATTTCTCAATACAAGTAATTCTAATGGTTGCATTTGCTTTGTTATTAAAATTTCTAGGTTGCTATAGATGTGGCCTCATGAGGCCTAGATGTGATAGGCGTTGCACAGGTACTTAATTTGGATCTTCCAAAGGTTTGTTTTAGTAGTATGTAATGGTTTCATTAATATCAAACAATCTCAGAGTTTGGAGGTTATTGATGTGTTGTGCTAGTTTTGCCTCCTCAACGGTGGAAGGAGGACTCAAGAGGTGTTAGGGAATAATGAACGTTGAACGAGAAAAAAATTGCATGGATCAGATGAATTAGTTGGTCGACTTGAATACCAATTTGTGTAATTGTTTAACCAAATCTGTTTGAATACATGTAGGATTTCCTTAAGAAGTATAGGTGTTTAACCAACCAAAATTGGAGACTATTTACATATTTTATTATAACAAATTTGGAAGCTTTGGTTGGATCTAATCAAGGTGAATTATTATTAATCCTTCAAAAAATCTTCACTTATTCTTTTGTCACATGCAGTGGAAAACTAGGTTTTTCTTTTGTCACAAGGGCATTGTGTCCAAGGACAATGTACAATCCAATTCGCAACCATGTAGGATTACGATTCATGAGAACTTGAACTGCCCTCTCCTTTAGACCGATGTCTGTTATTATTGTAGATTCTTCTTCTATCTTTAGCCTTCCATCTTCAACATACTATAGGAATTTTAAAAAAGAAAACAACACATGTCAAAGCATTGTTTCTACCCACCACATTACACAATGTTCAGTGACTCCTTCCTCTAAGCCCATAAAATAGACCTTTAAATATATGCTACCCCAATAGAAAATTGAAATTATGCTAATGTCTATGAGTGACAAATGGTAGATCAGTTGAACTTAATCATGTAGTCAAGAATAACAGCCTAGCATCCAATAACAGGCGGTGACTCAATTAAGGATAAACAAAACAAAGTAAAAGTATAATAGATAACTGATGCTTATCTAATTGTTCAACCATTTATTATCATAATGTGAAAGTATATTTAGTACAATAGCACACTTTCATAATTTACAGCTTCTCAAAGCTCACCTTGGAAACTCTTAACATTACAAAGATCACATCCTCCATAGCAGTAGAGTTGAGATAAATTTCCAATCTTTGTCGCAAATCAAAAACAAGGCATACATCTTGGAGGAAAGCTTCTGATATTGCTTGGAATGACTGAACCCTAAATTTCTCCAAACTCTTGGAACCATCAATTGGCACTCCCATTGGGAATTTAAAACCCATACACCTTGGTGTATTCCATGAGGTCTCATTCTCTGATCCACCAGACTTCTTAAATAAGTTGTCCCATTTACGTTTGTTTCTATTTAGAGTGCTCTCAAAAGTGATGCCAGTTAGATTTTCTACCATTGAGGAACTTGAAGTATTTGACTTCATTGGCTGCTTGAGCATAAAATTCAAAAAGGTAGAATAAGCTTTTTCCTGCCATTGAGGAACTTGAAGTATTTGACTTGCTTGTATGAGCACAAAATTCAACCAAGTAGAATAAGCTTTTTCATGTTTATCCATCCAAAGATCTTCGCTTGCCTGTGCCAGTTAGGAAACCTGAATTTTCTCATTTTCCATGGCCTTCAGTTGGGATGTTGCTTCAGCACAGTGACAATTAGCGGGTAACAAAAACTTATGTGCTTTGTACAACTTTGACGTAGGAGTGTTCTTAATTCCACTTAATGATGCCTTAGAGGAGAAAAAGGTCGGCGATCTTCCATGTGATTTAGCAGTAACCTTGACTTCTCCTTCTAAATCGATAGCTTCATTCACATTCAGAGTCCCTACATCATTTCTAGCAGCATTTTTAAGAAAATCAAGTCTCTCAATAACTGGTAGATTCCTTTTAGTCCAGCTTCCTTGACTTTATATTTGAAGGTTTTAGAGCTTCCTTGGGCCATTTTTTTCAAATTTGGCATTGAATTTCCACTTTTGGGAAAGAAACTTTCTTGAAATAAATGTGTAATTGTGTTCTTTGAGTCGTCCTTGGGTTTAAACTTAGCCTGGGAAAATATGGAGTTGTTTCTTTTGGAAATTCCTCAAATGAATCTAAATTTAGATCTTCGAGCTTCCTAAGGTTTGACCTTAGCCTCAAAAAATGTAGTGATGTCTCTTGTGAAATTTCCTGAAATGACCATGAATTCTTGTGTTTAGGCTTACTAGAGTTCTCAAACAAATTTACCCATGTTTCTTGTGAAATCTTCTGAAATCAACATTTATTTTGATCTTCAAGCTTCCAAGGGCTTATATTTAGCCCAAGCAAATTCTTCGATGTTTCATTTGACTGTTTATTTTGATCTTCAGTCTTCTTGAGGTTAAACTTTAAAGATTATGAGGATTCAAGGGGATAATTTTGGGATTCCTCAAAAAATGAGCTTGGTTTTAGCTGTTCTTGTGAAAATGTCCCCAGTGGGAGTCGCGATCACAAATGTAGCATGATTTATTTTGACATTGTAGCTTTCCTTGTCGCACAATATCGCTAAATTTGGAGAAATCGAGGCATTTTTGGTAGAAAGACCAACCAAATTTGTAGAAATTGGAGCGTTTTTGGCAGAATTCGTACGTGGTGAAGGAAAAATCTTTACATGCCCTCCAAACGAAGAAAAAATGTTGGTGGAAATAACATCACTACATTTTTTTGTATGAACACATTTGGGTTGTGATGGAAAGCCATTAAAACATGTACATGAAAGCAATGATACCAACAAAAAAGCAAAAATAGAACTGACATAAAAAATATAAACGATAAAAATGCATGAAAAAAATTGGACGGGTGAAATGGTTTGTATTGTCTCTTGAGAAGTTTTAGTTGTTGATAGCCAAAAACAGGTTGGCTCTTCTCAAATTGGATACGCCTTCAACATAAATAACTCAATCTTATAAAAGATACCATGTCTTATTTTATGACTTTTCTTAAATATATATATATGTGTGTGTGTGTGTGTGTGTGTGTGTGTGAAAAGAGGATGGATTTTAGGATGGAACGGTGTTAGTATATTAGATTTGAGTGTGTGGTATCATTCAAATTTTTTTTTCAAGTGTTTATAGTGTCTATTTATGTTGAAATGAAAACAAGACTTTAAAATTAATTAATAGATTAATCATGTGATCAAGGTGAAGAAGGTGAAGAAGGTGGTGAAGAAGGTGCATCCACACTTGTTGTTGTCCTCTCAAAGTGTGCATGCTTGAGAGCTCTAAATATGATATGTAATTTTGTGAATAAATAATTAGAAATAGTGATGAAGTGCGATTTTTTTATAGGGAATTGCCTTTGAGGTTCACAAAATATAATAGCTTAGGAAGGGTACATAGTGACAATTAAAGGAAGCTTAGGAAGGGTACATAGTGACAATAAAAAATCACACTTCATCACCATTTCTAATTATTTAAATTCATGAAATTCCATATCATATTTAGAGCTCTCAAGCATGCACACTTTGGGAGGACAACAAGAAGTGTGGATGCACCTTTTCACCACCATGGTCTTTTTGATCTATCCACATGTTTTTGAAAAAACTATTGATAAGTGCCTCATCATGGTCTTAAATGATCTTCCAATTGTTCATAGGACCATCAATTATTTCCACATGTGCACCAATATCTTCCATAAATATCAAACTATCATCCCATTGTACACATCTTCATTTATCATCATGTGGGAAACTACTAATTACTATAATAGACCCCCCCCCCCACCATATTTGGTGTAATGCCTAACGTCAACAATGTAGCAACCATGCATTGTCATAATCTTTGGTTGTTCACTGAGCTTATCCTCCTTGACATCATCCAAATCTAGAGTCACTTTCAAATAGAGGATTATCTCTACACAAATAAGGATTGGAATTTATGTTACCTAGTGAGTTTGTAGGTCATCATAAAGGATATTCGTCTTATGTTATCCTTGCCACAAATATTTCTACCTCCTTATCACAAAAAAATATCTTCATTAGGTTTAACATACTCAAAATTATTGTTACAATGATTTTTAGAGAATAGGGACAAAATTTGATTATCTCTTACACCATCAAAAAATGACATCTTTGAATGTTGGTTTAGAAAAATCATCCATAATTTTTTAATATTCTCACAAAATAATATCTTTGCTAGCATCACATCATCACACTCTTCACACAAGGAAGAAAAATCCAAATTATTTTATAGGACAGATTAGAGCTAGTAGATCTGTAATCAAATTCATAGTATTCATAATGAGGGAAGCAAGTAAACTCATCATGCATGTAATTATATTCAGGTTTCTTGAACTAAGTATTCTCATGTATATCCTTTTCCTTGATTCATGGAATTTACATCAAGTGGATCTTTGCATATTTCAACATAAAAATATATTCTTCAAGAGATCTTATATATTGGTTTATGGAATTATGTCAAGGATGAACTATTTCAAGACTAATATTTTAGGACTAATAACAAGTAAATTTAATTAAGAAAATTCAATATATTTCAAAGCTAGGAAAATTATAAAAAGATATTTAAAATAGGAATACATAAATACCTAAAAATAAAACATACTAAGATCATACTTGGATTCAAATGTGTGTTAATATATGAATATTTAAATAATCTAAAGGGAATAAAGGATGACTAGATGAAATTGAAAATATCATAATCCTCACATAGGTAAACCTACACAAGAATATTTAAGCCATTTGGATATAAACATGTTTGGATATATTAATACACTCTCATTTATAAAAGAATTTCAATCAATTATGTAACATTAGTTTAGATATTTTTCTAAGATATTTATCTTACTTGATACTTATTATTCAATTCATAGATGCTCGATGCAATACCAAGGGTGAGAATCAAAGATTACTGTAAGCACATCACATGATTAATCTATTAATTAATTTTAAAGTCTTGTTTTCATTTCAACATAAATAGACACTATAGACACTTGAAAATAAATAAATAATTTTCACTATGCACTTCTTGTAATTTTTTCCACCAACATTTTTTCTCCGTTTGGAGGGCTAATAAATAAATATTCTATTGTAATTTATATTTTAATGTGAAACTAAGTAATTAGTCTATAGATTTGACTAATTTCTATCTTGTTTATAATTCAACATATCTAGTTCAACCTCATAGGGATTACAATTATATATATATATATACTAGAACTTGCACCTAAAGGAGGTTCAAGGATTACACCGATAGAAAATTATATGTATGTTAATATGTTAGAGAGTATTTTTTTTTGCATGGGTACATATGGATGCCATGTGCCACAAATTCTAGTTGTATGTGGCTAGATTAAACAATATAGTGTCAAAAAATGTACTCCTTTACATTTTCACACTATGTTTGGGTCCCCTAATAAATTAGACTTAATTAAGCCTCTAATTGGCCCAATTTTGCATCTACAAGCCTAATTAATTGTATTTCCAAAAGAGGAATTGGTATTTAATTAATGCAATTATCATTTTTAACACCTCAAAATGAATAGGTCATAGCAATTTAGGTCAGGACCCATTTGTGCCCTTGGGAAAATGGGTCCCCTTTAGTTACCAAATTCAAAATTTTAATATGTTTTTGGTGGCCTTTTTATGATCCAAATTCAAATTTCAAATGTCAGCTTATAATGTTTAGTTTTTGAGAAATTAGAAAATTACCTATAAATACAAGGTTTTTTTATCATTTCAAATCCTAGAAGCAAGCTAGATTTTCAAGAGATCAATTTCAAGAGCTAAGATTATTGTCAAAGGTGTTCAAGAGCTGATTTCATAGTCATTTGTTGCAGCATTTAAGATCTCAAGCATCATGTCAAAGTTATCTTCATTTATGCATGTTTTTGGAGCTAACATTGTGATGTAGGTTTCAAGCATTCAAACATTAATTCAAGCATCAAGATCAACATCCAATTAAGCCATTATATGCAAGATTAAGGCCTTGGAGAGATGTGTTAAGTTTCAATCCTTCAATGATCTCCATTCAAGGGTTTGGTGAGTTACAACATAGAAAGTGTCCATTTATCATTCCTTTCTTGTTTCATTGTTTCATTTCAAGGTTTAATTACCAAAATGGGGTTTGACCAAGGAAAACCCCCATTCACCAAAAACAAACCATTTTTCCCTCTTATATGTGTTGTAGATTTAGGTTGAAAAATGATTGAAGATTCATCAAAAGTGACAAATTGCAAAAGTTGTCAACATTGTCGTCAAGCCACAAAAAATCACTTTTAGAATTTAATTATGAATTTTTGATCAAGAAACCTAGAGAAATTAGAAGCATAGATCTAGGATCTAAGGACCGTAAAAGTAGATTTTGAACCCCTGAAGCAAGACCCATTCGCCCTAGGGAAATTATGTCTCAAGAGGACACTCAACAACCACTTTTGGTGACAAGTGCAAAAATTCTTAACCTTTTCAGATTTGCTGAAACTTTTTGGATTCTACTAGATTAAGGTTTTAAATTGATGTTTCCAGTCTTACATTACATAATCGGGTTTGTTTATTATTTTTAGTTTTTCTCCCAAAAGTGCAATTCAGGCTTATTTACCTCATCCTCAATCATAAAGAAAACAACAAGATTTCCATCAAGATTGACTCACCTAAGGGTTTAAAGTCAATCTTGCCCTAGGGGATCTCTTTTTCCTATTGAAAGTAGAGAAATAGGTGCATTACCCCCATTCCAATTTAGTGTCACCCATTTTCCTACATTGCAAACAATTATCAATAAGTGCTAAATAAAGGAATGAAATAAACTTAAAAGAATCTAGATTTTTCTCTTAAAGAAATTAAGTATTATCCAATTTTGAAATATTTGCACAAATTTAAAACATAAAGAATTACAAATATTTTTTTTGATTTTACTATTAAATGGTAGTCGGATTGTCATTAAATAGTAACAAAAACTTGTTTTCCGATGACTCAATAGGGGTTTGTTGGTGTGATCACCTCAATTTAGGGTTCATATTTTTTTGTGTAGGGTAAATTTTTTGTTTCAATTCAACTTTTGGTTCATATTTTTGTTTGTAGGGTAAATATTTTTGTTTTAGTTGAATTTAGGTTTCATATGCATGGCTAGATTATTCAAACAAAATATAAATACCTAAATTACAAAATACAAAAAACAAATGTAAATACAAATAAGAAAATAGAAAAAAAAAATGTGAAGATAAACTTACCTAGATTGTTTGGTGGTTGGAAATGTTGCTTTTATTTAGGAGTTTTTTCTGATTTTGCTCTGGCTACTGGTAAAAATGGGCTCGTAGGCATTTTTATAAAAAATGAATACTTTTTTGAATCAAGATCGCATTTCTTAAATAACACGATCCTTGGTTTTGTTTTGTCTGGTTTCATATTTTTGGTTTGGGATCTTGCCATGAAACGGGGTCCCATTTCTTAAATAATAGGATCCCATTTTGTTTTGTTCGATTTCATATTTTTGACTAAACTCGAAACTTTCACGAGAAGTGAACTCATCTTCTTGTTTTTACCCATATTCAAAATAAAGTACACCCATGTATGATGAAAGTAATCATAAAGAAAGATAAAACAAATTTGACTCTTGAAAATGAAAAAAGTGAGGACATAAAATCACCATTTACCAACTCTCGTATGGTAGAAGCATGGTGGGCCTTACCCTTGGAAAGCGATATTGATAATATCTTCAAAGAACATAGCCTCCAAAGAAAATGTAAGAAATCTCCCCAATGGAAATTGCGTGGAATAGAAGGAAGAAAAGTGAAAAGCACCAGGGCTGCAAATCCTAAACGTTAGGGCTGACACATCACCGCAGAAAATTGGGTGTCTTTACAGACGTCTTCCAGTACTTTCATTTACCGGGCTTTTACGTCTCTTCTACACTATATCACATGAAAATGACACCCAATTATTAAACAGTAAGAAGATGAAGTGTCCACTAGATAAAAGGAAAGAAAATGTAAGGAAAGGAGTCTCCCCTGTAACACGCCAAAAGATGATGTGTACATTCCAAGTCTATAACACTTGGAATATTATGAATATTACGCCAAAATGTATGTGACTTGTCTGCATCAAGTTGAAATGTTATGAGCCATCATGAGTGTTCACATTGTATTCTATTCTGCTTATTGTAGGTACTACTCCAAATTAGAAATTGCGTGGAATGGAAGGCCACAACGTACGAACTTAGAAGCTACACTAATTGAAATTAGAATGGTCCCTAGTATGTTCTCTCCCCTGTACTACTTGTTTCTACACCGAAGACTAGAGAATTTGTGATTTCCAATGAGAAGACTCTACATATCCCTATCTAGATGAAGTTTCTTGGGTTGTCTTTACCAATCTAAAAATTCCTAGCCAAGATAACCTCCTCCCTAGGAAACACAATTTATGTTGAATTAAACAAGTTATTTTCACCTCAACCTTAGAAGAGGGTCAATATTGAAATCAACCTCTTTGAGGATCTAAAGTAGATAGTAGTCACACAATTTGAAAAATGAGACACACCTAACATGTTCTCTATATAAACCTATCTAATATTTTCTAATATTGTTAGTCTTTGAAGCACAAGATCTATGAGAACCTCTAGTTTATCCCCATGCCAAACTCGCCTCTTGAAAAAGACTAGTAATATCCACATAGATCCAACCTAAGTCTTCAGCTAACATGGTAGCTAGTCAACAAAAACTTAGGGATGTACATTATCAAAAGTTGGATATCTAGGAGAGTCTATTGTTTATTCCCATGGGGAGATGTTTGTAGAGGAAAATAAACTAAAATTCCTTAAAACACCACTAGAAATGTCAATTTTATCTTCTTAAATGGAGACCATTGTATACACCCCTTCACAATCCCATGTGGTCCAATAGAGGTCATGTAGCCCACCTAAAAATTTAGAAGGTGACTATGTGCTAAAGAAATAACATCCTACCCAGGTTTCATTCATATATACAATTTCAATTCAAAGGAATAATTTTGTGTAAAATAACCATTTAACTCTTAGTTATCTAAATATTGAAGATGTGACCCTCAAAACCCACTTATACATTTTATATCATGGAGTATTTGAGGTTTGATAAAAATCCCAAGGAAGTATTCCATGCATAACACTTCACAAAGATTTCAAGGTCTAGACATTCTCTATTTGCAAGAAGTTAATATTTCTAGGCCTTTGCTTTCTATTGTATGACTTGTTATATAGTCTGTTAGTCATTTTTTATATAATAATCATGAGGCATGTCATAATAGAGTTGTCATTTCTCTCTCCTACATGGCTTCAACACTTAGTTAACTAAGGATGTGACTTCCCCCATCAAATGTTGGGTACATTTGCAACATTAATAATCATTCCTTTGTAGTTAGTAATGTTTATACCTCAAATGATTATGTGCAGGAATTTTAATATGATTTATATGACCTATGATAATTGTGGTACTTTTCCTATGAGATAGACACCTAGAAAAAGAGAGGCCTAGTACTATGTGTGCCAAAAATGGGTCTTCTAATCCAAAACTTGACTCCCACCATGATCATACCAAATGAGGATGATTTTTCTATCAAAACCCAAATTACACCTCCTCCTTAAGACCAATTTGTCCATTATGAAATCAAGTTCTCTAACTTACTCATTCTACATTTTGCAACAAACCCAAAACCATCACTCTATAATTCCTCAAATTTGCATACAATAATATCACATAGTACTCAACATACTTGGGATATGGCAGCTAACTTGATTCATTCAAATAGATAATCATGTCCACATTCTCAAACTTACTATATATTAGCCGATACTTCATGTACCCAGGTTGGGAACAATTGATAGTGCCTAGGATACTTACAAAAATGATAACATTACCCCTAAAGGAACCCAATGAATCTCCATAAATAAGTCTTCAATCCTTGACTAGAATGCTTCCTTCAAGCCATTTTAGAACCTCATGAACCCCATTCAAACGATGTATAGTTATTGTTTTTACATTTGGTACTCACTCCATTATAGATTGTCTCACCACTAAGAAGTTATCTATCCATGAAAATAAAATTCTTGCAACATGTCAAGAATCTAGCTCATCCACAACTATGGAATCAATAAAGCCCTCATGCTCAACTCTCTCCAAGAACTCAACCTTTTTTCCCACAAGAACCCATACCATCCCACTTTGCAAAGTTTAATGCAAGGTTTAGTGCAACTTAGGTTTAAGCCTCTTCTAAAGAACAACTAGTAACCAAAACCATAATTTCCATGCTCCAACTCAAAACTTATTCACATCCCAATGTAGAACCAAACCCTTACATCTTACATTCCTCATGGGCATGACACAAATGACCTCAATCTCAAGCCCAACTCCTCAAGATCTACTTGGGATTCTCCAATTTTTTTGTGGGATTAGACTAATCTTATAGAGCCATTTTTTTAGCTTAGTCTTTCTTCTATTTTTTCAACTAGTTTTCCTTTCCAACAAAGCTTTTGTTAGATATCATCTTTTTTAGACCACTTTCTAGTATAGTTTTGCATTGAATAATAGCTTAGTAAAAAATGGACATACAATCTTAGTTTTTTTCTAAACAAATTGTTGCTCTCCCACACAACTATGTTACCACATATTTAATGTGTTTGGAACTTAGAGTTACATCTTATGCATGAGTAATTTGGATTGCTTGGTTGAAAGATTCTACCAAACAAGGATTCCATTTCATCTATATTTATTGATGCTATCTAGCTCATTTTCACTACCCCTCATGCAAGGTCACCACCTTAGAGATATACTAGGCTATGAAAAATTTATAGGTACAATCATTTGTGATGCAGGAGCATCCAGTGGTGTAAGGGAAATCTTGCATCACCCAAAAATAGTTAATTTTCAAGTTTCTTGGTTTTTAGTTTTAGTTTCCCAGATTTGCACCTAAAAATCTTCCAAGTGGGATTTAAAGCACTTAAGCTCCTAGATCAGCCCTGAAACTTGCTAAAATTGGTGTAGCAAATTTTGAGCACGTTGTTGACTTCGAGACCTTTCCAACAGTTCAAACGGTTGGCGAATCAGAGTCCCAGATCACAAGTTATGGCCCCGGGAAGTTGGCGCACTTTCTAGAAGATACCATTGCAAATGCTCTTTTGAAATTTGAACTTCATGTTGTAAATTTTCGGCGCCAAACCGCCTAAACTTAATTTGAATGTTTTTTTGGCTCCAAACTGATGAGGAGCTCTATTTATGGGCGAGTTTTCTAATTTTTGGGTAACTTTTTGGGGGACAAGCTCGCATATTGTGAAAGGGTTATTCTGTAGCTTTCTGTAGCTTGCATGTGTTGTAGAACTTGGGGATTTGAGATCCTCTACATGTAAGAAGCTCCATTTTTTGAATAATAAAATTATTCTCTTGTTTGTGGGTTATTTTCTGTGTCTCGGGTTGCGTCCTCATCAATTTGATCTACTTTTATACTTGTGTGTTGCTAATATCTACCACTAGAAGTAAGTTGCAAATAGTTATTAAGAATATGGGGCCCAAAACATGCCTCAACTATGCATTCAGTCCTCAATATTCTAATAAATAAATATAACCATTGTAATGATAATCACTAAAACAACATTGCAAGAATACATGAAAGACATAAAATACATCTACATTGATAATATGAGTTTGATAGAAGAAAAAATACAAGTAAAGATACACAATAGACTACATGAGGTATTTCTTCATTAAATAAACTATACTTAGGTGGAATATCTATAGTACTAGTAATTGACCTATCTCAACTACCAATTGTCATGGAAAAATTCATCCATGCATCATACTCAAATGTTATGGTATTTTTATAGTTTTCACATTAAAAATAGTATTTTTTTGAAAAGGTGACACTCCAAATCAAATCCAATTTAGTTTAAATCATTAAAAAATATATATAATGTAACATTAATATAACATGATTGCAAACCATTAATGACACACACAAGCATATTACTGAGAACAACTAAAATAGAAAAATTTCAAAAAATAATACATTTTCCATATAAATGGCCTAGTGAGACTATAAAATACTTTTTTTCTATTAAAACTACTAATTCTTCTAATTGCAAGTTGTGTGTGTTAAATGTGGAAAGTTAGTATCAACACAAACCTTAATGAAACAATTTATATCAAAGATATGCAACAAGTAAACTACACTATTTTGCAATTTAAACAAATCTTTTGAGAACGTTTCATTGTCCTCTATTCCTAAGGATTTATTAAACCATTTGGCCCTTAGATTTCTATGTGCACAATGGTTGTTAAAATGACAACTTAGGAAACAAGATTTGATATTTAATATGCAAACTAATGCATTTTGTATATGAAAATATGGGATGGAAATGATAGTGAAGAGTGTGATAAATGAACAAGTGGAGGTGGATGCTACGGTATTGAACTAAAATGATCTATATATGATTTTGGATATGCTCAAATACAAACTAGAAATGAACTAATCTAAAATGCAACTATGATGCAAGATGATACATAAAATGCAACTATGAAGCAAGAATTAAAGCTAAGATGTAAATGCAAGGTAAAACATGAAGTTAGATGTAACTATAAGACTCCAAAATGCTCCAAAGCTCCAACGATATTCTTGCATGATAACATTATTCAAAATGTGGATAAGTAAAATGCAACTATGATGCAAGATGATACATAAAATACAAATATGAAGCAAGAATTAAAGCTAAGATGTTTAAATGCAAAGTAAAACATAAAGTTAGATGCAAAGTTAAGACTCCAAAATGCTCCAAAGCTCCAACAATATTCTTGCATGATAACAAAGCGGATACTAGTTTGATAAGCCCACAAAATAGGGTAGTTCCCATGGTGGGTGCCATTTTGTGTGGGTGTTAAATGTGGAAAGTTAGTATCAACACAAACCTTAATGAAATGATTTATATCAAATATTTGCAACAAGTAAACTACTCTATTTTTCAATTTAAACAAATATTTTGAGAACATCTCATTGTCCTCTATTCCTAAGGATTTATTAAACCATTTGGCCCTCAGATTTTAAAATGACAACTTAGGAAATGAGATTTAATATTTAATATGCAAACTAATGCATTTCATATATGAAAATATGTGATGGAAATGATATGAACACATGGAGGTGGATGCTATGGTATTGAACTAAAATGATCTATATATGATTCTACATATGCTCAAATGCAAACTAGAAATGAACTTATCTAAAATGCAACTATGATGCAAGATGGTACATAAAATGCACGTATGAAGCAAGAATTAAAGCTAAGATGTAAATGCAAAGTAAAACATGAAGTTAGATGCAACTATAAGACTCTGAAATGCTCCAAAGCTCCAACGATATTCCTGCATGATAAAATTATTCAAAATGTGGATGATCAATGCAATGGAAAAGGGGTGTATTTATAGGATTTTTCAAGCATCTTGTGAGTTGGCAAAGATCAACGATCCAGATTCAAATAAGAAGGATGGATGGTGGATATGGAGAGAATCAAGATATTGTCCCCTTGACCAAAGACAACATGCCATTTGGATGGAAGAATCTCTTGAACAATAGGCAACATGCCAAATGGATGGGAGACTCAAGTGTGTGAAAAAAGACCATGTGCTCCAAAATTGGTGGAAGTGTGTGAGGAATAGATCATGTGCTCCAAAATTGGTGGAAGTGTGTGAGGAATAAGCCATGTGCTTTTCAAAATTGGTTATGAATAATTCTAATTAAAAATTAGAATTATTTATTTTCATGTGACCTAGGTGAGGTGGCACAAAAAGTTGTAGACATGTGCTTTAATTCCTAATCAAGATTAGTGAAGATTAATTAAATAAAACAAGCTTATGGAACTTTGTTTATTTAATTAATTTAGAAGAATATGATTTTAGATTTCGAGAATTAGAGAATGGTAAACAATATAAATAAATTGAGAATTTATTTATACATAGTCAAAATATAAGTTAAATAGCTAGTATTTAACTAATTAAATATGATGATCGATTTTAGCTGTATACACAAGTTAACAAATACAATAAGCACATTAATACAAATAAAACTATGATTTTAATGTATGACTAACTTTCGCAAGAATTCTTGCTATAGAAAAGGAAAATTAACTACACTATGATCAAACTTATGGTTTCAAGAATAACTTGTAAGGGATCTCTTGGAGATGTGATAGATATGTGCTTACAATCTTGGTTCTACATCATATGCCTACTATAATGAGCCACCATGGATACAAAATTGTCTAACTGCTATACCTATTCTACCTATACTACTTGGTCACCATAAAAATACCAATTATCCATGGCATGGGAAATAATTATATATAAATCCCAAGTCCTAAAATTAGATAAGACAATAATTAATATTGGTAAAATGTAAAGACTTTCCCTAACATTTATAGCTACATCTTGAGTCAAATCAATAAATGATCTTTGAATTAAATTGACATTATCATTTGATTGCTACTATAAAATACAAAATAATCCATTCAAAAGAGGAGGCTTGCATATAATTAATCTCACTATAAAAAATTATCCAATGCTAATCTTAATCCATTCTCTTCCAAATAACCTTTGAATTTAATGTTTTCATTCTCTGGGTAAACCCACAAAAGTGGTTTACAATTTGAATGAGGAAGGAAATCTCATAAAAAATGACCCCATGCCAAAAAAAATCATTTTGGGGGTTTTAGTAAACTTGTTGGTTCAAATGAACCAAAATAGTGTTCACTCAAACCATGGTTTGAGCAAACCATTTTAATGCTTGTACGGACAAAAAATACATGAAAATTTCCCTTTTTGAAAGGGGGTTCAGTCGAACCCCCTTGTTTTGAGTGAACCCCCTATTTTCATGATTCCTGCTCTTTGTGAATAAAATATCAATTTTTTTGCACTTCAGAGCTCTGGTTGTAAAACAAAATGGTAGATAATTCATAGACCCAATTGGAATCAAGTAGTCCTTGGAACGAGCTATCTAACGAATATAATTTTAATATCATTTTTAACAGAAGTGCTATTTAATTTTGTTATTGAATTGAATTGGTTAAGGCATGCAATTTTTATTATAAAAATTTAATTTTAATTTGAAATGAACATTTAATATAATTTTTTATAATTGAGTTTTAATGTGGAGACAATTCTTAAATTATCGCTCTAATCTTCTATAAAGAATTTTCAAGGCCTTATTATTGACCTGATGCCCATTATTGAACAACTGCTTTGTTTTGTCAAATAGTCTATATTAGCATAAGCTGTTTTAAGTGATCTGTAAATGAAAAATAACTTACTCTGGATGAAGTGAGAATATTTTTTCTTTATTTCAGAGTGTGCCCTGGAGAATGGATATGATTGGAAGAGCAGTGGATGGAGCGGTGTCAAGTTTAAACAAAAATCTATTTTGTGATGCTAATATTGACGTTGATGGAGTGATTGAAATTGGTACTCTTGATTATCCCATTTTGTCAAAATGGAGGCAAGTTATTATATGCCTTCTGGTTGTAGTCGATGGATCTACTTCAGTGGAGGGCATAAATAGATTACTTCCAGACTATCAGGTTAACATGACGGTGCGTGAAGGAGAATGGATAATTACAATGGTAGAACGTGATGTTTTGCATCGAAGTTATTGTCAGTGGAAAGTTGAGAACATATTACGGATGCATGGAATAATAAAGCGGGGGTTTCGGGTAGAGGTGGAGAATGATGAAGACCGCAAAAAAGTGTTACTTACAATTGTTGATAAGTTATATTCTCTATAAATTGGTTTTATATGGAAAATTAATGTTATTTATTGATTACTATGTAATTTTGTAAAATTAAAATAATTTAATTTATAAACTAGGATTTCATTTATTATATTAGGAAAATATATGTATTTCATATTTAGTTGTATAAAGTCTCATTTTGAAGTATTCAAGTTTAGTAATTTTTTTTAATTTAAATATTTTGATAAATAATATTTTGAAGTAATATTTTAAATAATTATTTATTTTGTATACATGTGTTAGGTGTGTTTGCTCTACTACCTACTAGCGCTTGCACCCCAGCGAGGTGCAATGGTTACGTCGATAGAAGGATATACTCTGGCAATATTTTGAAGGGTCAAGGGGAAAAATCACAAGAATAGGTAAATTGCTTTTTGTAAGGCTAACTATTTCTAGCAAAAGTCAATTGGTGATGTGGTGCTTTAGTAGGATATGTGTTTTTGAAACGAAGGAGGTGATGCTCCAAACTAACACAATAAACCAAACTATAAATAATATTTCCACCCAAATCAATACAAGAAGGCTATACGTGTACTATTAAAAAAGGTTTTTAAGTTAGAAGAATACGAAAAATAAACACTATCATGAACCACTTGGTTTGCGTGCTTTAAAAAACCAAATCCAAGCATTTATTCATATTTGACTATCGTATAATATATTGTCTTCTACTATTATGTCAATTACAATGTTAATCAAATGTAGATAAAAAACTGAAATACAAAGCTATTTTATTATAGGTATAAATGTATTTTACTCTAATTTAATTTATTTTGTTCTATTTTAAAACTTTCTAAGAATAATTCTAATTTATTTAATTATTTCCTCAAACATTATTTTTATTTATAGCTATTTAATTCAATTCAAATTTATGAATATAAACATTCTTCTAAAAATAATAATATCAATAACAATTAAATTATATCTAATATAACTTATTTTCTTTTCAAATATTATGACAATTATTTGTAAAATCAAAATTAATAGAGTTCATACCTATACAATATTAAACAGTTAAGTTAACAGATTTATTAAATTTTTATTATAGGTAAGCACTCTCAAAACCATTCATTAACACTTAGAAATCCATTTGGCGAATTCCCATTTAACTATTAAATTTTTATTTTAGATAAGCACTCTCAAAGCAATTCATTAACACTTAGAAACCCATTTGACGAATTAAAGTAGTTGAATATGTGAGTGGATCAAATACCACATAATCCAAGAAGAGAATATTACAACCTGCGTCACATGCATAGCTAGCAATTCACTTCATGATAATTGCAGGACATAAACTATCTTACGCTAAATTTACTTTCATTTAACACATAAACCATATAATTAAAAACACTCAAAAAAACCACTTATATAAAAAATATATATATATAAACTATTATATAATTTAAAGGTGGTGGAACGCTGGGTGCAGCTGTCTCCCAGTTATTGCCATTTCAATTTTAATCTTTAGACCATGATTTCAATGTATTTGGAAGTGGTCCAAGCTAAAACAACAATCCTCCCCAGCTACCATACGTGGCACTACCAAAAAATGCACTCTTCAAGGGCTAATAAATCGCACCCAAATGGAAAGCCTCCTTAATTTAGCCATAGCTGAAAAGAACCCTAACCTAGGCGCCATTCTTTACTCCTTCAACCACAGGTTCTGGAGGCAGCCACAGAGGAAAGGTGCGCTAGATAGGCTGCCAGGTAGGTTCTTCAACCACGGGTTCTGGAGGAAGCTACAGAGGACGACTGAAGAAAACTCTTGTGTTGTTTTGTTACATTGGCTGATTCCTAGCAGCGATGGCTCTCTATTGTATTGCAGCGATGATTCTCAGGATAGACTATATCCACTATTTATAGGTTGAATACCTTGATACATATTCAGATGCTACTTAACATGGTAGTGTAAGGATTCTGACAGAGACACCAATAAATCATGTTAAAATATGGTTTGAATATTTTATTTTTCTATTGATGAATGAAGCAATATCTACTATTGACCTTTGAAATTTGTTTCGTAGACTGTGTTATCCCCATGAATTTCTTTATGGTTCTTTATTCATCTTAAATCTTGCGTTCTAATCAATTATTGTCAAAAATGTCATATGGCTTCACAAATTCTTTTGCCTCTTTTTTAATAGTTATTAATATTATCAATATAAATAAATTGAGCAACAGTTGCTAGTCAAAATAAGCAAACATTCTCCACATCTTTTACAAAAAAAATTAAAGATATATAAAGATATATATGCTGTTTGTATAATATTAAGTTTACAGATATATAATGTTTATATAATATTAAATTTATAGTTTATATAATATTAAATTCATAAAATTATATTATAAAAAGTGAATTATAATATTTCAAAATAGATAGAGCTATATATGGGTCAATAAAATATAGATTTGTACAACTATTTCATTTAATTAAATAATCTTATAGAATCCTGAGTTATAATAATTCCAAATAAAATGATATGTAAAATGTATATATAATTCAAACTATGTAATTTAAAAACAAAGCCTGACCTTCCCAGATGCAGGGTTTCTCCTAAAATGAAGGATGATAAGATAGGAGAGCAAACAATAGAAACAAGGCTGAATGTTGACACAAATACAGGTCCTCTTTTCTGAATGCACCATAGTTGCAAGGTGACAAGAAATGCATTGCCAAATATTCCCTGCACATGTAAGCAATTTTGGCTGCTTACTTTCCAATTGGTACATAAAATATGTGAAATGAAATCACTCAAACTAGAGCTTAAATTATGATATAACCAGGGGATCAATAACACTATTTACGAATCAAGAGCCATGTAAAACAAAATTGTCAATCATTTAATTAAAAATATAGTACTTAAAATTCTAAGGTTTTGCTTTGATAATGAGCAAGTGACGACTCAAAGTTGTCCAAAAAGTTCCAACCAGGACATTGAAATTCATGAGAAATGGATCTGTTGAAATAATCATAGGTCAATGGAAGGACTGGGTCAATGGTCATGGAGACTGGTTGTTAAGGAAAGGGGAATGGATGGATCAAAGCAGAAATCCATTTGTTTCACTCACCCCAAATATAATGGTCAGAACCCCACTCCAATCCAAAGACCATGATGATGCATCGACACCCTTGTCTAAAGCCATTATCAAGGCAGTAGTTTCGATGGAGCCAAGAAGCACTGTAAGTGCTGAGAGGGATAATGGAGCTGGATACTGTTTCAATGTCTCAGCCTGCTCACAAACTTTAGTCAAAACTTAATAATACAACTGTTATAATGAGAGGCTCATGAATGTTACCCAAGTTTCTATTACAGTAAGCAAGAAGTAAAAACTACAAAAAAGAGAATGAGAAAATGAAATAGGACCTGTACTATCATACAAGATGACACGATTGTCATAGCCGTTAAGAGGTAAATGCATCTTGTAATAGTTTTGTCCGAATTCCCCTCATGTAGAAAGTTAGGGATGATGTTTTGTGAATGAGGGTGTGGTGAAGCCCAGAGCTCACTTATAGTAGGACCGCGTAGGAAACTCAAGCATAATTTATCACACTACATAAAAATCTCAGCTACAAATCGACTCACCCACCAAAAGAGAGCAGAATCAATCGAGCCAGCAGAGAGAAATTCAGTTTGGACCTCTTGTTTCTGCATTTTTCCTACATAAATTTAAACAGATTAAGTAGATATCATCCCTTGAAAGATCTCCAAGCAATATTATGTCATCCTCTGGAATATTTCAAAGACAGACCCCAATTGAAACAAAATATTTCACACTTTTTGGAAGAATTTTGCTTAATTCGAGCTCGAGTTGGAGGTCACCGACTATACACACAATAAATGAATGGAAGACAACAGTAACGAAAGAAGAGTTTAATTGAAGTATACAGACCTGAGGCGGATGGGTGGATATTGAGACTCCGACCTCCTGCTTGTTCGCCACACAGACTTGAAGAAGGCAGCCAAATTTCCTCCGTCTTGCCTGTGCGTTGTGTCCAGGTGAGAGCCATCTTAAGGTTGTTGGACATTTATTACCTACAATGTAAATTTGGTGACATATTAAATCCCAGGCCACGCACGGAGACCCCAAGAATGTGTAGAACGGTGCGGCCTGACTCGCAGCCATACCTGCTGACGTTAATTTATGGGAAAAGGCAGTCACAAATCCCCGATATAGGTGAATTGAAATTGCACGGTAGGTGGCGGACTGTACTTCGAATGCCTTTATCTCCCTTCATTATCCACTGATAGTCATCCCATGCTCAACACAACTACTTTCCTTTAATGCTCTTACTTGAATGTTCTATCCACCTACTGCTGAGTGATGAAGAATTCATCTGTACCATTCCCTGCTGGCTGTTGGTGCTGTCGAGGCCAATTAAGACTTCCGTACGCTGGTGATTGAACTGCGCAAGGAAGACGTCCGTGCTACTGGCATCCTTCTAATCGAAATTTTCCACTGGAATAGTCTAATATTTTCAGGCATCAGACAGTAAGACTTTTTCGGTGGAATTCTCACCTATAATAGCCTATCGGCTAATTAGCTGAAAATATTTTTTAAATATTGATTAAATCATTTACATATTTATTTTTATTTAATTATAAATAAATGTCATTTGATATTATATTGTATAGATTTAATATGCAAGATAGTAATCTGTCACCTCCCCACAAATTTTGTATATATTTTTGGCATTAATTGCCTACACCTTGATGGAATTTGAACTGAAATAAAAATCCTAACATTGAAATTGTAATTGTGCTTGATATTTATAATGATTGTAGGGATTTAACGATTAATGCTTTAGATTTAGTACTTCAATCGTTAATTGTTACATTTGTCAAGCACTTAAAAGTTAGGAATTAAATAGTTTTGTTTTAGTCTATGACATGGTTATATTTATATTCAAGTTAAAATTTTGACTAACCAGGTTACTAAAGCCTTGTGGTGATGGGTGTGTGAGAATTGGAATGGTTTTGCAAGTGCTAGGGGTTCAACAAAGAGGACCTAGCAACATTACTTCATGGATAGTCCTAAAACCAATCAACCCTGCATTTGTAACCACAATATTGAGATGTGTTAGATGGACCAACCAATTGTGAATTTCTTGTGAGATGTTTGTTGTGTCCTTGATACTTAGCTAGTCACCTCACTCTAGAATGATAGTCAAGAAAATTATTTATCTTTCTTAATATGTTTCGTAAGATTTTTTAATAGTGGGATGGTGGATTCTCTAGTTCCATTGGTCAAGTGTTGACAACCCTACTTTGAAAATTGACATCTTATCTCGGCTAAATATTATGATGTAAAAATAAATGAAACATATTAATTGTGCCACCACAAATATATATGAAATACATAAGACTTTTAGGCATTTGTGAATCCTTTGGGAATATTTAAGTCCTACAAGAATGTTTTAATTACTCTTTTTGCAAATCTTTTACTTGTAAAAGCATTGTATTATATTAGTCCTATAGGCACTATATATTGAATCTAAAGTAAGGTTAATTTGAGGAGACCCGGGCTCCAATAATTTTCTTTTATAAGGACTCATATACAACATCTTTTTAAGAAATTGATATTACAAGCTGTGAGAAAATGACTTTCATGCAATTCAAAATATCTTCATTTTTGACAAATATTAGTGTCTTTATTTATCAATGTCAAAAAAAGCTTATGTTATTAAGGTACTTCATTTTTTCTTTTGTGAAAATTGACAAGTGATGCCCACTATTAACATTAAGTGGGAGTGTTGGAACATAATGTCATTAGAAGTCATACCATTATAACATTAATATTGTTCTAATATGAGGTTAAACAACCTTATATATTATATTCTTTATTAAGCATATCTCATTTAAAATAATTACAATCTAATAACTATTAGATTATTAATTATTTATGAATGATGGTTATTGAATAGTTATGATTAATACTCCTTTAGGTATTTTTCCACCCTTTCTTTTATATTTAAGGAGGTTCTCTCTTATTTGAAAGTGTGTGATTTTTGGAGATTTATAGTGAATTACATTACTATGCAAAAGAGGCATTATTGGTCATGTGTGGAAGTATGTAGAGGAGTGTCCCCAAGTTCAATCTATTTTTAATAGAATATTTTTGTAAGTGTTTTAATAAAAGGATGCTTTATGGGATTTTTTAACCCAAAAGGGTTTTCTCCATGTACATAGCTTATGTATTGTGTAAAATGTCTGCTTGCACGGTTCACATATTATTTTATTTTATATTCCATTTATAATGAATAATATCCTAAGATCTTAATTTTTAACACTTTGGCTATTTATAACATGGTGATTGACATTTGTAAAAAATGTGTAGGTATGTATAATAGTCAATGGGAGGATGTGAGAAAATCATCAAGAGCCTAGATGCCTCTCTTCACATTGTGAAGTAATGTGATTTTTGTTGTGCAAACCAAATATTTTTGAGTATTGAAATTGTAAATGTGATTTTAACTCAAGGTGAAAATATTTAATTTGTTATCATATGTCAGAGAAATGTGGGTAAAATTTAGCACATATGTAAGTTTTTAAGCCAATTCTATTAGTGTAAAAAGGAAAAAAATTATGTTATTAGGTCATTTTTGAGACCCCAAGCAAAGTACCTAGGCTTAGGGAATTTGAGGAAGGGTGTCAAATGTGGTTCAAATATTTTTTGGAGTATGCTTCAAGAGGTTCTTGAAAAGAAATATATTCCTTCTTGTTGGGGAAATATAATATATTTTTTTGGAAGAGGATGGTGAGAGGAATGGGTTAAATGGAGAAAGAACAATTGAGAAAGGAGACAATTGATTTATCATTTTCATGTCTTCTTTATCCATTTTGAGAGGTAGGCTCTTTTATTTATAAATTTTCTTGGTATTGCTTCATATTTTATTTGAGTAAATCATGTCATGAGTGTGTGAAATTTTATTTGTGTTGCTTGATAATTCTTTGGTTTTATCTTAGCATGTAATGTTCTATTAAATTATTAAATACCTATCTTGTTGTGTTGGTTTTCCTTTCTTCAATTATTATGACAAAGTAATGGGATTGTTGCTTTTGTGTGGATGTATGAAGAAGCTTGACTATGTGCATGTTCATATCTATGTAAATGAATTTTCGAAGAGTTCTAGTTGATTCTCTTGGATTGGGGGTTGGCTAGAACCTTTCATGGCTTGATGATGCCATAAGGTTGGGTGAAAAATGTTTTTCTCATTGGTTGTTTGGTTGAAAGAGATACAAACTTGCAACTAGAATTTTTTCTCCATTTGCATTGCTTCACTATTATGTGATCTTGAAATATGTGTAAAAAAAATAATGTATTAATATTCTTTGTAAGAGAAATATAAAGTATATAGAGACAAAGATGAGTAATATGATTACAAATGTTTTAATATCACATTTTAGATAATATAAATACCCTCATAAGAAATGGTGAAATCAACTTTTAGTATTCAAGAGTTTCTATTAACTAAACATGTACATTGAGAAATAAAATTTTGTTTGGGCTTTGCTTTTAATTTTAGAAATTGTTAAAAGGAAAAATCATTGGTAATGTTAACCATGTTAAAACCTAAATGTATGGTTGAATCTCTTTTGAATCTTAGAAATGTATTTCAATTTTTTTTTTCAACAAGACTGTAGACTATATTTGTTACAAACAATATTATCGATTTTATGTCATCTTCATAAAAAAGTGAGATAAATCTATTTTCCCATCAAATGTAATCACTCAAATCATATAAATATGGTTTTTAATTTTTAATTTCATGCTATGATGCTTTTTTAACAAAATAAATAAATAATATGCTAAGTTCAAATATGCAATTTAGAAGAAGAATTAACATTAATCGAAAAAACTTTACCTAACTGCTCAAATGGCAACAAGAGGGAGAAAATGACTCAATTTACTTTTGAATGGCACCTATGAGCAGGGCTTGGGCATGGCGATGGTTCTGTAGGTTGTTGGGGGTGATCCATTGGTAGGTGGGTGCCTTTCTACTGGGTTCCCTTTGTCGAGTGTGCTTCCCTGTGCGGATTTCCCTCTAGGCAGTGACGACGTGTCTCCCCTATTTGATCTAATGGCCTGTGAGGTGTGGGCTTGTGTGGGTAGAGGCCCTCCCCCTCCTCCTGTTACTTCTTTTGCAGGTGTTGTGTGGGTTGAGAGTGGGGGCCCTCCCCCTGTTGCAACTACCTACAAACATAAATTATTTTTTGATGCTACTTGTGCCCAACTTCCTCCTGCTTCAGCTAGGGTTCGTCCTTTTCCTTGTGTTAGGGCCTCTCCTGTTGTGGTCTATGGGCCTGAGGTTGTTGACAATGCAGAGTATTATGTGCAATAGGGTGTGGTCTTCAAGTTTAATGGCTTGTGGCCCTCCCTTCCTAATCTCCATGAATGGGTTTCTGGTTCCTAGAATCCTATTATTTCGGGATAGATTGAGCTCTATCCTAGTGCTAGAGGTTTTTTTTCGTATCTTTTCTTCCTCATAGGATCACGATAGAGTGATGGACATGGTGTGGATGTGGGGTGCTCATTTGTTGTTCATTCGGCCTTGGTATCACTCTTTCAATCCTCTTACAGAGCCTCTGAACATTAGACCTATTTGGGTTCGTTTACCAAATCTCCCACTCTAGTTTTGGGAGGATTCTTGCTTTGAAGCTATTGGCAACACCATTGGTAGCTTTTTGAAGGTGAATTCTACAACTCAAGATCTTGGGCATACTACAGTGGCTCATATTTTAATCTATTTGGACATCTCCAACTCTCCATGGTGATGTGGTTTTGATGGTGGAGGATAGACCTTGGCAGCAACTTCTAGACTATGAGGGGCTCCCCTTTTGGTGCAAGCATTGTTTCTCTATTGGTCACCTGGCCTTTAACTAGATCATCTTGCTTGTTGCAAGGGTGTTGCTACTTGGTGGAAGAATGATCTCTTAGGCCATCCCATAGTTGACTCTCCCACTTCAAATTATTCCTTTGAGGAGGGTGATCCTCCTTTGTCTATCCACTTATTGTCAAAGCCTATCTAGTCTTCTCTACTGGCCAGCTCTTCTACGAAATCCATTTTTGTCATTACATTGTTGGTTTCTTCCCATCTCTCGTTGAATGCAGATGTTGGTCCTTTAATCACTCCTATCTCCTCTTCTTCACTATCAGCTCCCTCGCTGCGTGATGGCTCCTCATTTAGGGTAGCTGTCGTGGATCCGCTTCCCTCACCTTGCTTGGTGGATTTTGATTTTGAGCCTTCCTGGTTGGTTGTGCTAAGGAATAAGGGACTCCCCAAATTTGTTGCCTCTGCATGGCCTCGTGTTCAAGGAGTTAGATTGGTCGCCTCTTTTGGGGTTGGGTGATCCCATAATAGTGGTTTACAATTTTTGGCCAAATTGGAAACTAAAATTATTATTTTTAACTAAATCTCCACATTCCAACACCTATAATAGCTAAACCATGAGGAATTTGAAGATAATGTAAACTAGAGTCTCGTCACATTTTGTCTGTAGATTCTAAAAATATTTTTTTCAAAAATTTTTGGAATTAGATTGCACTTCTTTTTCCATCTCCCATGAAAACTAATTTGTTTTAGAAAACAACATTTTTTAAAAGTGATGCACACTATATAATGCATATTTTTTTTTCCATGAAGGATAAAATTATAATTCTTTCAAATTTAGATTTGTAACTTTGATATCTAGTGCTTCCACTTGGTTAGATAGTTTTTTATTGAATATTTTTTTCTTTAATCAAGTTTCAAAGTCAAACCAATTACAATTTAGACATAGCATGACCATATAATGTGTAACTTCTTTTGTATATATTGAAATTCAATTTTTTTTGTTGGATCAAGGACTTCACTATCTAGTGCAGTCATATTTTTAATTTTTTTTTATAATCTACTATTTTTCTACATGTGTAGAATAGAGACCTTCATTTTCAATAAAAAACATATGTTTAATAAAACTAAAAAAACAAATACATAATAAAACCAAAACATATTAAAATTATATTGTTGGATAGCTCATTATGAGGACTACTTGATTCTAGTTGGGTTTGTGGAGATTCCTCCATTTTCATCCTCAACCTGACCTTTGAAGTGTAAAAAATTAGGTTTTTTTTGTGAACAATGTCAAAAATCAGGGAAAAGGGGGTTTCACTAGAACCAGGGGGTTCGAGTGAACCCCCTTCAATTTGCATTTTTCTTTTGTTTTTTGGGTGAGAAATGTGGGCCCAGTAATTAATGGGTTCACTCGAACCCTAGTTTGATCGAACCCCTTTTTGGTTTGGTCGAACTTGTAGGTTCATTCAAACCCCTAAAACCAATGTTTTTTCCATTGAGTCATCTTTTATTAGTTTTCCTTCCTCCATCAAATTGTAAACCACTATTGTGGTTTCACCTGATTGTCTAATCTTTGTTTTGTTGTTCTACAACTTTGGTTAGTTGTCTATGTTTGTTTCCCTTCTAGTTCAGATGGTTTGAACTAGCTTCCTTTGGCCCTCTAGGCTCTCTATGTAAAGGGTACAACACCTTGTAAATGTTGCTTACCTTATAAAAAAAAAACAAAAAATAAATAAATAAAAGATTAAAAATAAATAAAGGGGTGAATCCTTAGCAATGGCCACCCAAGAGGCCTCAATCCTACTGGACTGTAACCACAACAAAAGGTTTTGTGAACCCTTGGGAGGATAATGGCTCCCTTTGGGGTTGTGGTCAACTCCTTAGTGGAAAATAAAACAAAAACAAAATTTAAATTTAAATTAAAAAAATCAAATATTTCTTGATACAATTTAAATCGCTCAAACATTCTTGACACGGTTTTCACCTACTCTCTTTTCAATAATTCATTTGTTTGTAAAGCAAAAAATAAAACATAGTAAATGGCATACTTTGCAGGCCATCACTTGAATAAAACACCAAACACTTGCAATGAAATGACAAAGAGTGAAAAATGTGTTAAAAAAATTGTTCATCGCTGTTGAATGCCACAATCTGGAGTGGGAGGAACTTAAGCCCCCAAACTACAAGGGAACAAAGTAAAGTTTAAATTAAAATATAAAAAAAAACTATAAACCTATGTATGGAAATCCATATGCCTAAAAGGTGAAACAATGAAGAGAAAACTAGAACATAGCCTAATACAACAACAAACACAAACATAGCAAGACATTTAACAAGTATGGTGGCTATTCCTCCTCCTCATACTCAATCCAATTCTTTCTTACATGAGAAATTTCTTTGACTTGCAACCTAGCTAATGAAAACACAAATTAGCTAAAGAAGAAACTTGGAATAATGATAAGGAAGTTAGGGTTTCTTGTTGAATTTTCCCTAAGAAAATTGAAATTGTTTTTGTTAATATTTCCTTCCTATTCAAATTGAACAACTCCTTGACAAAATAACCTTGCATGAAGTAATGTAAAAGAGTTGTAAAATTACTAAAATCTATGTAAAAGGTGTGGGTATGAATTTCTACATATTCTACACTCTTTTACTACTTATGATGAAATAAAACATATGAAAAATATAAATGGTAACATGAAATATTTTATTGAATTGGGGTGTAAGTATAAAAGTTGGAAAAAAATATATAGGGTTAGTAAAAAGGAGAACTATGATATTAAAGTGCAAAACTCAAATAAGCCAAAGATACACAAGAGGAATTTGATGAGTTGAAAATGAGGACTTAGGGTTTATGAGATCCTATGTGAATTAAAGTGTATATTGCTACAAAGATTACTCTTGACTTATTCTTGTAAATCATTAATTTCATAAAAAAACACTTCAAGAAGTAAAAGCGAAGTATTAGGTTGTAACTACCTAGATAATATGTTAGACTCCTTTTTATGGGCATATCATCGAAAGGGAAACAATAACATAAGAAGTGTACAATAATAAAAGTAATTAGGTATTAACACTTTTAATCATGGAACTGTTATTAGTAAAAAAAATATTTAGAAAATCAACCCTTAGAAGAAATATGAAACTCTCACTCTCTCTCCTTCTCCCTCTATTTCAAGTAAGAGAGGATTAAATTATTAGTTTTTTGAGTGTTTTACAATCAACTATGAAAATCTATTCATTTCTCTTCAAAAATCAACTTCTTGATAAAGCTAATTAACTACTTGTCATGTATGAAGATAACTAGACTTCTATATGAGGCTCACTTAGTAGATTTCCTTGTAAAGATTAGTTGGAAATAAGACCGATTGTGCTCCAAACTTATTCCATAGAGATTAATTCTTCTTACACGTGTATATATCAATTTAAATTCAATATATGCTTTTGAATAATTTATTGTTGGAGGCTCGATGCTTCCACCCCTTAGTCAATGTTGGTTGCATGATTCACGACATGGTCTAACCACATCCCATAAATCTTATTTGATGCTTGTATCAAGCATTGAAAGGTCCACCTTTTGGTGAAACGACAAGGCCAACAATTGGTATCAGAGTCGAGTTGTGCTGGGGGTATTTTTGGAAGCTCAACACTTCCACCCCTCAGCACTAACTGTGTGATTCACAACATGGTATAACTATCTCCCATGGATCTTATCTGACACTTGTATCAAGCATTGATAGGTTGACCTTTGGTGCAATAGCAAGGCCAATAGTTATAAGTCATAATTTATAAACTAAGGCTTCAAATAGGTGTGATTGATGACAATTATACATAGAAATTATTAAAATATTTTTTTCATTAGATGTGCTACTCTCTAGATATCTTGGGTTGCATAGAGCATTGTGTTGTGATGCCAAACCCTTCTAGTAATCCTTGACTTTCCACTTAAAAAATTTATCATGCTCCCTTACAATAGTTTATGCCCATAAAGTTCACACGCATCGCAATAATCCTATGACTTGAGATAAAAAGCACATGACCTATGTGAAACATAGAAAATAAGTTATCCTAAGTCTTAAGTTCTTAGAATAATAGGATTCAAGGCCTTTTCCTAGGGCTTCATTGAGATGGAGATTAATAAGGTGTATAGATTGGCATTCAACAATGAAGGAGAGCCTATCAAACCTAGATCTCCATCAATCTTGGGATTGAAATGGATTAAAATTGATTTTCCTTCACTAGCCTAATTAGATTATGTACCCTAATATATAAAATACAAAACCATATCAATGTACAGACTAACAAACAATTTATAGGTAGATCTAGGAAGTGCATAGGACTGTGTATCTTCCCAAAAAAAATAGTTTTGTACATTGTAAGAGAACATAGGTGCCCTAGGGAATATGAGTCCTTGTAGGGGTGTCTTGCTCAACTTTTTCAATCCTATGATGATAGATGTGAGATTTTTGTTTCCACTTGCAAAGTTGTTGAAATACTATCGGATAATTTTATAAGTGAGTTTCCATGAGTTCACAAGATGTAGGGATTCAATTAAAGCAATGAATAATTTGTCTTCTTGAACTTCCTTTAATCCTCTCCAAACCTAAAACCTAGACACATTCAATCAAAAGGAAAGGTTTGTGGCATTTAGGGGCTAGCCTTAGTCAAACCCCATGTAAATCTTTTCACTTCCACAATGGCAATTTCAATGATAAAAATGGATAAATGATAGGAAGGAATGATGAAATCACAAAGTGTTGCAACTCACCACCCTTTAATGGATTCCTTAAAGGACTGAATTCATACACATCAACTCAAAGTCTTGGATATTTCTTGCTTGATTACTTGAATTACTTTGGAGGCCTACAAAGGGGTTAGCCTTCACAAAACAATGATAATATGACAACATGTGAACTCATATACACTTTAACATGATGTTTGAATCTTGAATTGTTGTAATAAATCTCTAAAAAGATGCTCTTGAATTTCTCTTTATGATAATATTTGCTCATAATTTTGCTTCTAGTTTCAAATGTTCAAAAGACTAGGTATTTATTGGAATTTATTCAATTTCTCAAAAAAAAGATTCTAGTAGCCGATCTTTGCAAATTGGGTTTCAAATGTTAAAATGTTGACACTAACATATTAAAAATTGGGTCCCAACACAATAGGAGGATTTAGATGCCCTCGGGAATCCCAATTCTAGCCCCACTTTCCAAGACATGAAGTTTTGGGGGAAAAACATTAAATGGATGCATTTGTTCAATGGTTGCAACTTGTTGAAAAAGGGTAAAAAATGGGCCTCCAAATACATAATTTAGGAAATTAGGAGCTGAATTGTGTAAATTATATTAAAGAGGAGAAAAACATATTGTGAAATTATCAAGGGTGACAATTTTCAATGCTGCATTTAGCCCCCACTTTAGTGAGAATATGAACTTATGCTCAGACTCATAGTAAAGTAGACAATTTATGTCAAGAGAGCTTTGATTGCCCCAATGTCAAGAAGAATGAGAATGAATCTAGGGGGAGCACAAGCCCCCGAGTCCAAGATCGCATGAGTAAAAAGGAACATGCAAGTATGATATGCATCAAGACAACATACAAAAACATACATGTAAGAAAACACGAAGCTTACATTAAAAAAACACATGAAATAACATAACATATGATAATAAAATTAACACAAACATAATGCAAACACTAAGAAGACACAACAAAACAAAAAGTTAATACTAAATGATTTGATTCAGTAAGGAAAAGGGACCTTATTTTTAAATTGTCTCAAATACCAAATGTCATCCATCGAATAAATAAATGAATTCTCCCATGAGAATTAGCAAGTTGTGTTATGCCACATCACTCATGAGCTACATGGATCTAATAGCTAGTAATTTTTATTCTAGGTGTCCATGCAATATGATGGGTTCCACAAGGCTAGCAAGGTGTGTTATGCTAAACATTCATGAAATATATGGATCCACTAGAAAGAAAGGTGTGTTATGCTAGGTGGCCATGTTAAAAAGGGGTGCTCAAGATCATGAACCAACAAGCTCCATTATGCTTAATCCATTAACTATCTTGCATAAAACTCACCTCAGGGCTTACACAAAATTTAACGTCTCGAGGGATGAACCAAACTCACCTTAGGGGGTGCATAAATTTTAATGTTTTAGGGGACAAACCAAATTCACCTTGTCGCTACATAAAGTTTAACGATTCGGGGGATGAGCCAAATTCACCTCAGGGGGTGCAAAAATGACAATGTGATAAAGTTAAAAACTCAAGGGGTGTTATAACAACACCATCACAAGAGATGATTTACAAAAACAATAAATAGGCTTTTCTCAATACATGAAAGGTCACACCTTAAGGAATATCATGCATGACACCACCATTAAGAGAGGACAAGTCGGGGGATATTTAAAGATCACACCTTAGAGAACACAAGCCATAATATTACCACAAAGGAGAACATCATATGCCAAGAAAAGTCACTCTTAGAGAACATCAAGCCCAATATTACCACTAAAGATATACTCACATAGGTCAAGAATGCTACACTTTGATTGAAAAGGTCACACTTCCTAAGAGATGTATACTATCATCACTAAGAAGGGACCATTCCTACATGCAAACAATGAGCAGGGGACTATATCCCCCCTTTAAAATGTTAGTGTACTTACTACACAAGCATTTTGAGGAGATGCAAAGGGATCCTTGCTAGAAGGAATGCACCTAACACAAGGCTACCTAACCCCTTTCCCCCTAAGTGTAGGGAAAAAGATGAGCCCAAGATGGATGATGATGCGTTGATCCTTGTGAAATGAAATATGATTGCATAAATCTTAGTTTATACCCCATGCATGGTAGTGAATATGTTATGATACTACAACTACCACATGGAAATGGGAAGAAATTTATTATATGTGTCATAATTTAGTGAAGGTATTTTTACATTTTTGAAGGGAAATAACCAAGACCTTTTAATGTTGCTTGCATGTTAGACTCTAAGTGAACATAAATACCATGTTCTTTTACACCACATCCCTTTCCACTATAGCTGGAAGTTGTTTTTCACATTGGGTTCACCAAAATGAAACATAGAAAAAGGTCATCCTAGGTCCTAAGTGCTTAGAACAATAGGATTCAAGGAATTTTCCTATGGTTTCATTAAGATGGAGATCAACAATGTGTATAGATTGACTTTCAACCATGAAGGTGAGCCAATCAAACCTAGATCTCCATCAATTTGGGGATTAGAATGGATTGGAATTGATTTTCTACGATTAACCTAATTAGACCTAGATCTCCATCAATTTTGGGATTAGAATGGATTGAAATTGATTTTCTATGATTAAACTTATTAAACTATGTGCCCTAATATGTAAAATGCAAAATCCTGACAATGCAAAAATTGAAACAATAGTTTGTATGCAAATTTAGGAAGTGCAAATGATTGTGTACAGGTGTAGACCTAGAAAAATTGTTTTTAGTGTGAATAGGAGGACTAATTTACCTCAGGGAATATAAGTCATTGTATTCCCATCTTGCTCTATTTTTGAGACACTTTGATGATAGATCTAAGATCTTCATTTTCGCTTGCAGAGTTGTCAAAAAACTATCGAATAATTCTATAGGTGAGTTTTCATGAGTTGACAAGATGTAGGGATTCAAATGCAACAATCAAAAATTTATCTTCAAGCTTCCTTCAATCCTCTTCAAACTTGAAACCTACACATTCAAAGAGAGGAAAAATGTTGATCCATTTAGGAGTTTTCCTTAGTCAAACTATGTGTAAGTGTTTTCATTTCCACATCCCTTGTTCTTTTTCACGCCAATTTCTGATCTATTTAGGGATCTAGGACTTATTGCTTACAAAATGCTTAACGTAAAAGATCGATTATTACAACATTTAATTTAAATGATTACAAATTAAATGCTCAAATGAAATAATGAACATAAAATAATTAAATAAATGCCAAGATAAACTGAGAAAGAAAAGAGAGAAGAATAGAGAGACGAAACCAAAGTTGATAACGGAGTTCGTCCCTAAGGACTACGTCTCCGGGTCCCTCTCCAATGGAGGACCGATCCGATTAGCTCCAAATTCAATTACAATGGCTTCAAGACTATCTCCTTCAAGCATTCAGCAGCATGACAGTACTCTGATATGCAGAAATGTCTTCAAAGACTCTCGAGCATTCTCTCGCTATCTCCACCTGGACTTAGGAAATCAAAGCCTACCCCCCTCCTTTTATACAAGAAATTTGCCTAATATGGCTTAACAAACAAAATAAATGCATATCTTCCTCTATCATGTCGTATCAGGACTGGTTTATCCTCTGACATCTTTTGGATATAGGTTGTTTTGGTGGTTTTTACATTTTTGTGGCTTAGAAGCCATTTGTTATGATTCGGGCTTAACAACATAACAAAATAAACCGAGCTGCATACATATGAAACAGACCGTTCGTGGTCTAGCGGTAGCAAACCTTTTTACTCCCCGCGTGGTCCGGGGTTCCACTCCCGCGAGGGCTATTTTTTTAACCAAATAACAAATATATTATAATAAAACAAAACCGGTGCAGTTATTCTGTTAGCTGACTGTCCGCGGGTGTAACGGCTACCGGCCACCGCCTGAGCCGTTTGGGAGAAAATCTCGGGGTCGAATCCCCTTACCCTTTTTGTTAAAACAAACTTGACTTAATCGACCGCCGAAGACTATTCAAGGGTCACGTGTCCCATTATCATTCGCTGACAGAGCCGACGGGTACGCTGACGAAGCCTCCGTACACTGACGAGGATGACACGTGTCGGGTCCTGATTCGCCGGAATTGCTGACTAAGCCGTCGACATGTCGCTGACTGGGATGATGACTGGACTGCCACGTGGGATGCTGACTGTGATGCCGTACTGTACGGCTGGACACGTGTCACCCGTTGATTGGTCCGTACAGATGACTCATATGCCACGTGTTTCGGCCGAATTCGTCCATGTGGCTTCCGTACAGTACGGACGATCTGCTGACGTCGTTATCCGTACAATCAGCTAAAAAGTCAACTCAAAACTTTGACTGCTTGTATCTTGAGCATGTGACGTCGGATTTCGATGAAACGAATGTCGTCGGAATCGTCTCGACGAGCTCTTCGCGATGACGCTGCTTTCGTCGATTTCTGAGATGATTATTTTTTTCACCTTCTGGACGCCCCTGAAGCCAGTTTGACTGGAAGTTTGACTGGCCGTAACTTGCACAAACGGAGTCCTTTTCAACCCGTTGAAGTTGCGTTGAAACCAGGACGTCGTTCTCTTTCTGATGAAGCTGAAATTTGGAGTATTGGGAACACTTCAATTTTCACTAAAAAATTGTCCCCCGGATCAATTTCACCAAAAATGAAAGATAGAGAAAAGGTTATCCTAATTCCTAAGTGCATATAACAATATGATTCAAGGCCTTTTCCTAGGGTTTCATTGAGATGGAGATCAATAAGGTGTATATATTGACTTTCAACCATGAAGGTGAGCCAATTAGAACTAGATCTCCATAAATTGGGGATTGAAATGGATTGGAATTTATTTTCCTCCACTAACCTAATTAGACTATGTTTTGTAATATGTAAAATGCAAAATATTGACAATATACATACTAAAAAAATAGTTTGAAGGTAGATATGGGAAGTGTAGAGGACTATGTACCTGCCCAAAAAAATTGGTGTTAGCCACTATAAGAGGACATAGGTTCCCTAGGGCATATGATTCCTTGTAGGGGTGTCTTTTTCAACTTTTGTAGTCCTATAATGATAGATCTAAGTTCTCCATTTTTGCTTGCAATGTTGTCAAAATGTTGTTGGATAATTTTATAAGTGAGTTTTCCTGAGTTGACAACATGTAGGGCTTCAATTACAACAATGAACAATTTTTCTTCAAGACTTCAATCCTCTTCAAACTTGAAACCTACACATTCAAAGGGAAGTAAAGGGTTCTGCCATTAGGGGCTTCCCTCAGTCAAACCCGTGTAAGTGTTTCCACTTCCATGATGGTAATGTCAATTATAAAGATAGATAAATAATAGGAAGGAATGACGAAATCACAAAGTGCTACAACTCACCACCCTTTAATGGCTTCCTTAAAGGATTGAATTCATATACATCACCTCAAGGCCTTGGATCTTTCTTGCTTGATTTCTTGAATTTCTTTGGAGACTTACAAAAGGGGTTAGCCTTCACAAAACAATGATAATATGACAACATGAATCCACATACACTTTGACATGATGTTTGGATATTGAATTTCTATATATGATCTAAATCTCTAAAATGTTGCTCTTGAATTTCTCTTAATGACAATCTTTGATCATAAATTCTCCTTCTAGTTTCTAATGGTGAAAAGATTGGGTATTTATAGGAATTTATTCAATTTCTCAAAAAATAGATCTCAATAGGTAATCTTTGCAAGTTGGATTTCAAATTTTAAAATGTTGACACTAACATATTCAAAATTTTGTCCTGACACAATAGGAAATAGACACCCTAGGGCATCCCATTCCTAGACCCATTTTCAAGGACATGAGGTGTCAGGGGAAAAAACATTAAATGGATGCATTTTATTCAATTCTTGCAATTTGTTGAAAATGATAAAAATGGGCCTCATAATAAATAATTTCTAGGGAATTAGGAGCTTAATTAGGTCCAATAAGTTAAGGGGGGGAGGTGGGGCAAACATAGTGTGAAATTTCCAAGGGTGACAATTTTTTATGCTACAATATGTAATCTTAAGTACCGTAGTGTAAAAAGTGATAATAATTAAATAATTAATTATGAAATTACCTTTTTACCCTAGAAATTATAGCATTCTCTTTGTCTCTCTTTTGATATCATTTTATTTGTCTAGAATTTATTGGTATCACAAGCACTTGTGGGATTCCATCTTTCTTTCAATCTAGTTTTTACAGCTATTTTATCTAATTTATGTAGACCTTAGTGTTAGAATTGATAATATTTCTTTTTTTTTTCTCATATTTCTTAGACATGCACATAAAATAAGAGAACGCATCATTTTTCCTCTTTATAATTTTGATATTATGAAGGTCAAAAGATCATAATAGGGGTTTGTGTTAGGAAATAATGTATCAATATGTAATACATTTAATCTATTTCCTACATAACCCCATGAGAGAAAAAAATGCATACAAGCTTATAGAATAACCATAATGCATAGATCAAATAGACAAGATACAAGAGAACACAAGATATATTCTAGAAAAACCCTCAGGAGGGAAATGCTTAGCCTCTAAAAGCATCCATACTCCATCTATTATTCAACAATAAACAATACATGCACTTATAGAGTTATAATGAATACTTATAATACATCAAGCCTCTCCAATGCATCCTCCATATATCCAAGTATGAATTTGCACATCCCATGCCATGCTTCACATATGCACTCCTCAAAAAGACTCAATAATATGACAACCCACTCACCCAACCAACCTTAACTAATAAACATGTGCCTACTTTTATAGATACATGCTCACACAAATATAACCAGGTGATAAAATAAAACCATGTGCCACAAAACCATATGAACACATAACCTTTGACCTTTCATTTAATATTGGGTACTAAGTTTGCACATTATTAAATACTTCCCTCAAATATTAAATCATTATCGTATGTCTCCCACACATAAAATAATTAACCCAATGTTATAATACAACTTACAAGAGGCCCAAAAAATTTACAGAGTATGAGTAACCACACCTCCTATATGCACTAAAACTAAATAATTATTTAATTACAACATTAAAATATATCAATATTATGTAATGGTGTACAACACCAAATCCTAAAAGTTTGATCATTCTTGACAAACTTCTATACAACTCCAATTGTTCTTCCTTTCTTGCATATAATAAGTTATTCTTGGTGAAGGTATTATGAGGGTTTGTGAATATCTTACGTTTTCTATTGTCTTAATATTTTCTTTTGAATAAATACATTAAATCCTCTTTTTTTATTTCCATTATTACTTAGTGACCAATCTAGGTTTTCTTGTTCCATTTTTGTGTAGACTAGATACGGTTCCCAAAGAAAGAAGTGAATCTTGATTACTCTTACTATATAAAATATAGTGGGATGTGCAAACATCCATGTAACATGCTAGAATCCTTCATAGAGGCTCCTAGATTTAATGTCCAACTTTCTCTTTGTCCTATATTTATAGTTCTATAGTTGATTTAATAGATTTATAACTTGTAGGTCTATAAATCAGCAATTTCTAGTTTTCATTTTATTTAACTTGTAAGAAAAAATATTTTCTCAAGGATAAAAAATGTTAGGTTTATCTAGATTAATTTACTCAAGTTATGTTAGACTAGCAATAGATTGATTTCTAACATAAAAGAGCTAGTTATTCCTAATGTGGTGTTCGTTGAAATCATTTGATGAAGAGCACTAGCCTTTTCTTTGTTGAATTGAATTTCATACACTACAAAAAGAAGAAGAAAAAATGAGTCACAAGTGAATAATAAAAGAAAATCACACAATGACATCCTCTCCTTATAAGATCATAAAAAAATCCCCCAAAAAATATAACTGATATAGAATAAGAGATGGAAATTTTTTTAAAATGGATCTAGATCCTTGGAATGTGTGAAGGTGTGTTAAGATTATATTTTCATCTTTTATGCGAAACATACCATTTGTATGCTACTCATTGCACTTAGAACAACCTAGTCAATGTGAGTCTAAAACAAAAGAAAAAAATGGAAGTTACGCACTTTCAACCTAACAAATATGTAGATGGATCTAATTAAATCTTTTTGAGGGGCTTCCACATAAAGATCAAAATTGTGATGTGATAACTACAAGACAACATGAAGATTGAATACATCAAGAATTCATTTTTCATTTAAGAACCCCATATTTTTCTTCATACTCTACATAATTCATAATATAGACAATGAAAACTTAAATATGAAATATTATGTATAATTAGATATATTGAACTATTCATAAGATTAAAGATAAAGGAAGAAAGCATGAGACGATTAATAAATTAAAAATTATTTTACTATTAAATTCAAACAATAGTAGATTAAAAGATGCATTAATAGTGATATGTTTTAACTATTTTAATGATGAACTTCATTTCCTATTGTGTGTGTGAAATGTGGGAGAGTTAGTAAATCAATACTAAAGCACACAAACATCAATGAGACATATTATATTAGAGATTTAATCAATAAAATTGAATCAAATTGAAACAAGATTAAATTCCTAAAAACGTGTCATTGTCCTCTATTCTTAAGGATTTATTAAACCATTTGGCTCTCAAATTTTGGATGTGCACTATGGTTGTTAAAATTACCACTTAATAAATGAGATTCTATTCGAAAATGTAAGAAATCTAAATTCTTACATGCAACTATATGATAAAAGCCATGATACTATGATAATGGTGATATTTTGACAAATGGATAATGATGTTAGATTTATTACAATGCTAATACTATGATAGTAAGCTAAAATGATTCTGCATATGCTCAAATAACCATTGATATGATGATCTAAAATGCAACTATAAAGCAAAACATGATTCTAAGTTAACATGATGCTACAATGCAAACTTGTTAAAATACTAAACAATGTTATAAGACTCCAAATGCTCCAATGCTCCAAAGCTATTCCTGCATGATAACTTTACTCAACTATGGGATGCCAAATACTACAGCTAAGGGTTGTATTTATAGGATTTTGCAAGCATTTTGTGATGTGACAGTGATCAACGGTCTAGATTCAAACATGAGGGATGAATAGTTGAGATGGAAGAATCTTAGAAAATGTGCCCTTGACCAAGGGAAACATGCCAAATGGATGGGAAAATCAAGTGTGTGAGGAATAAGCCATGTGTTTGACAGTTTATTGAAGATAATTCTAATTAAAAATTAGAACTATTTAATTTTATGTGACCTTGGTGAGGTGGTATGAAAAGTTGTAGACATGTGCTTGAATTCCAAATTTGGGATTAGTGAAAATTAGTTAAATAAAACAAACTATAGTAATTTATTTATTTAATTAAATTAGAGGAATGTGATTTTAGATTTGGAGAATTATGAAATATGAACTATATAAATAAATTGAGAATTTATTTATAAGTAGATGAAATATTAATTAAATAAATAGTATTTAATTAATTAAATGTCTTGACCGATTTTAGGTGTATACACCTATTATCCATATATTACTTGAATGCACAAGATGAATAAATGTGACATGTTGAAATTTATCTCTATAATAGATCATAATGAAGGACTATTTAGACATCCTCACATAAACTTTAGCTGGTACACTCTACACAAACAAGGCATTGTGTGGCATAGTATGTCATATTCCATTGTAAATATTGGCATAGCTACAGTATTGTAGTTAACCTTTTTTATTTGGAAAGCTTTATCCAGTATATAGATAGGAAATTAAACTAAAAAATAGTGATCTATATAGAAACCAATTTCAAAGTTGTACCCAAAAAACAATATAATAATAAAGCCTGCGATGTAGCTATAGCTCCTGCTTAAAATTGATTTGTTAATTTTATAAAAGTGTCAAATTCAAATTAATATCAACGATTTTAAAAATTAAAGCCATAAAAACAACTACTATTCATGAAATCTACGTAAGAAAGTAGAGTTATATAACAAGTTCTATGCTAAAGTTAGAAAAGTTGAAATAGTAGTTACAATTATTTTTGTAGTTTACAAGACTTCTTGCAAAACAAAAATCTAGTTCAATTCATTTGGATCGACACATGGATTTTACTCACTAAATAGGACTTGACTTAGAGGCCGTTCACAATACTCCAGATGTCTTCTACTAATTTTTGCCAACATAAATTAGCAGAGATGCAAAATGGTCTCTCTTTTTGGTGAAATGGTCCTATTATGGCAATATTTATCAGCCATGCAAGTATCTTAATAGACAACCATGTGGAGACCACATCAGTCTTGTGGAGGCCGCAAATGTTCAAATAGTGTTAAGGATCTTTTCAGTGACATGGAAGCTTGGCTATTAAAAGAGATGAACTGGAAATCCATGCAAGCAATTAATCACCCCTTGGCTTATCAGAGCCTACAACAATAACACTAATTATTTTCCAATTCTAATTATAGCTGAAATAGATAATATAATTAACCAATACTCACTACACCCTCTCCAACAGTCTATTTCATGATTGACTACCAACTGCAAATAATTAGTTTCTTTTGAGCAACATCCACATTGATTAAAATGTTTCAACCCATGAAAATGATCATAATTTCTAGCCACTTTTCCTCTTCATTGTCAATTAATCGAAACCATTTCTTTTGTACCTAGATGGTTGTTGAATCAAATTTCCACCCTACTATTCATGCATGCCCAAATAAAGCACTACATGCTATGGACCAATGATTTGAAAATTTTAAAGCCTTTCCCTTTGGAGCCTCAAAAGGTAATTTGTATTCGGAGCTTCTTTACACCACATTAGTCAATTGTGCACTGGTCTTCCAAGATAGTGAAAGAATTCCTCTGAAGGCCCAACTAGCATCAAATAATCTAACCTTAAAAGACAACCCATTAATGCATGATCCACTAAACTCCACCAATCATTAGACTTACAAAGCAAAGTTGAGGAAAAGAGGAAAACTTACACTAAAATTTTCCCTGTACAACTTGAACTTGAACAATGTTAACATGTACATATCAAGCCAAAGGCCTTATTCAAATTTAATAATCACAAAGTGTTAAACTTCAAACAAAAAATTGGGAATGAATTGTAGCAATAAGCCATCTTAAGCCTACCAAAACATATGTAATATCAATCTCAACCAAAACATAAATCTAACACATATTGAACACAATAGAAAACTCCAACTAGTTCAAGGCCTTTAAAGACTAAAGACTGGTTATGGGAATTTGAAAGGAAAGCTAAGAATTCTTGTAGTTGTATTTCACAAAACCTTTCGAAGCAGAGGGTGAATGTAACTCTACATGTAATGATCAGTGTGATGACTTAGCAAAGTTAACATTAGCTTATTTTTTTAACCTGTGCTTTTACAACACTGTTCCATGAAAATGGTGTTTTCTTGCTATTTTATTAGTTGTACTTAGTTAATTTTATTGAAAACATTGGTTCCTAAGAACATATCTAGTCAGTATGGTATTGGTCAACATTGGCAACCTCAAGAATTCAAAGTTTAATCTTTTTAATGCATTATGGGGAAAGTGAGAGAAAAATTTCTCTATTGTGCATGCAACTATGCAATGCATTATTTTCCCCAAAATAATTACATAGGGGCTTTGTGTAAATGGAAATTAATATTAACCTCCTAAAACCGCTTGTGTATAGCAGGCAGGTTATAGTGTTGAATCCATTAGCATCTTTGCTATGGTTCCTATGAGAAAACATGACTTAATAGCACTCTATGGGCCAAGGTTTCAGAAAAAATATCTTAGACCAATGAATCCCTAATGGCTATACCATAGATGCATCATATATTAGTTGCTCTATAGGAAAAACCCATGAACTGTTACCCTGGTAAAATAGCTACACTAGATAGATTAGGAATTTTTTTAAATCAAATACCATGTTGTTCCCAAGTATCCTAGTATAGCAACACTTGTCTATAGAATGCAGGGGAATTAAAATAAAATAGTGTGCTGATATAAAATAGAATGAAGTATATAAACTAAGCGAAAAAAAAAAAGCATGCAGATAAAGTATGCTACAACATACAAACAAATCTTCTATTGATTGAAAATAACCAAATACAAATATATGAGACTCTACAGAGCTATCAAGATTTTTAATCTCTATTCCAATATTTATCTTTAAACAATTGCATAAAGGTGAATTCATAGGTACCACCATAAAGAGGTTAATCTCCTATAGTCGGTGAGTAGATACAGTGGAGATTTGAGATAAAACAAAACATATCAGATTGCAGGTGGCTTAAAAACTTGCAGCACATGGCAAGTTAATGATAGACAAAAAAACAAAAAAATTGTAGATAAGCATAAATCAGATTTCTAGAATCCATCTTCAATTAATGATGGAGGGAGAAATTAGTGTTTACTTTAACTCTCCCCTTTAATTTTGACTATATATGCTTCAAAAACTGTTGTTAATCATACAAACCCCTATATTCTCTCTGTTAATTTCAAACAACTCCTTTTCCAAGGGGTTTTGTAAATATATCTACAAATTGATCTTCTGATCTACAAAACTCCATACAAATTTCATTTTCATTTACCAATTCTTGAATAAAATGAAACCTAGTATCAATATGCTTACTTTTCTTATGGAAAACGTGGATCTTTGATAATGCAATGGAATATTTTTTGTCACAAGAAAATGAGTTGGTTCTTCCTGTGCATGTAACAACTCAGTCAAAATTCTTCTCATCCATACAGGCTGACAAGTTGCTGCTATAACTACAACATATTCTACCTCAATAGATGATAAGGTCACATGGGTTGCTTCTTTGATGCCTAAGCTACTACGCTTGATCCAAAATTGAATACATACCCAGATGTGTTTTTTTTGTCATTAACACTCCTTGCAAAATCACTATTAGGATATCCAGTCAACTTAAAATCTGAAATTGATGTATACAAAATACAAATTATTGTTGTTCTAGCAATGTATCTTAAGATCCTTTTTCCAACTTGTCAGTGGGTGCTCATGGGAGACTCCATAAATCTAGAAATTAAACTTACAACAAACATTATATTAGGCCTTGATGTTGTCAAATACATGAGACTTCCAACCAATTTATTATACAAGGTCGGATCAACACTTTACCCTTAATCCTTCTTACTGATTTTTGTACCAATTACCATTGGTGTTGCATTTGGATTATAGTTCACCATATTAAACCTTCTCAAAAGATCTTTTGCATACTTAGACTGACAACTCAAAATACCATCATTAGATTGAGTAATTTCATCAATCCTAAATTAGTCATATGAAACTCAGTTTTCATGGCTATTTTAAAATTCATCAATAGAGAAATCTCCAAAAAAAATCAAATCATCAACATACAAACAAACTATCAAAAAATTTCCTTCCTGATTTACCTTTGTATACAAGGTTGGCTCACTTGGACTCCTATTGAATCCTCTGTTATTCAAGTATTCATCAATCCTGGTATACCATACTCTGCAAGCTTGTTTCAATCCATATAATGCCTTGTTTAACTTATAGACCTTATCTTCTTGTCCTTCAATTTTGTATCCTGGAGGTTGTTTCACATAAACCTCTTCCAAAAATTCATTTAAAAATAAGGATTTTACATCCATTTGATGAATTTTCCATTTATTTTGTGTTGCAATAGCTAACACCATCCTCACTATATCAAGTCTGGCAATAGGTGTAAAAGTTTCATTATAATCAATGTTAGGATGTTGACTAAACCCCTAAGCTACATGTCTTGCTTTGTGCTTCTCAAGGTCTTACCTTCAAGATTTAGCTTAGTTTTATAAATCCATTTAACACCTATACAATTTTTATCTTCAGGTAAATCTACAAGATTCCAAGTGTTACTTTTCTCTTTGGCATCAAGCTCTTCATCCATAGCTTTTACCCAAACATCTTCATTAATAACTTCTTCAAAAAAATTTGGATCATATGCAATCAATGCAAAATTTAAAACTTGATCTATTTCTTCATTCTACTCATATAATTATCTTAAGCTTCTAGTCTTATGACATTTAATTCTATTCTTTAATGTAGCTAGTGTGGGATTTGATTCATTACTAACCTCTTTTTTTTTGTTTGTTGTCCACCATAACCTGATGGTTCACCATTCTCTTAAGTTCTAGGCGTTCTAAATTGTGATGAGCTAACTCCTTGAGATTTTCTTCTTGTAGTGTTTGTTGGAGGTGTATGTGCTTATGGAATCAACTATCCATCTTGCACGACCTTCTCATTTCCTTCATCATCTCCATGTGATAATACAACTCCATCTAGAATAGAATTAACTATGTTTCCATCCTAAGCCTCTTTTTCCTTGAACTCAACATCTCTATTGATAATATACTTTTTGGTAATGGGATTATATAATTTATATTCCTTAGACTCCTCACTATATCCAATAAGAATACACTTCTCACTTTTTTCATCCAACTTCCTTCTCATCTCTTTAGGTACATGTGCATAGGCCACACACCCAAAAATCCTCAAATGATATACGCTGCAACTCTTACCACTCCAAGCTTCCTGGGGAATATGGTCCTTCACACTCTTCTTGGTCGAACTCCTATTTAAGATATAAACTAAACATATAACTATTTTTCCCCAATATTCATTTGATAGATGCCTCTCCTTCAACATACTCCAAGCCATGTTCATAATGGTTTGGTTCTTCCTTTTAGCAACTCCATTTTGTTGTGGAGTAGAACGAGTAGTAAATCATCTCTTGATTCCATGATCCTGGAAAACTACATGAAATCATTTAGAATATACTCACCTCCTCTATTTGATCTTAGAACTTTAATATATTTTTCAGTCTCTTTTTCAACCAAGGATTTAAACCTTTTGAATACACCAAAGGTTTCATATTTTTTATTTAGAAGATAAACCCAAGTCTTCTATATAATCATCTATAAAGGTTAAAAAATAAATATTACCAGTCAATGATGATGTTTGCATCAGTCCACACAAATCTATGTGTACTATCTCCAATGGACCTTTTCTCTATATGAGAATTCAGAAACAAATTTCTCTCTGAGATGCTTTGCTAGTATGTAGCTTTCACATGAACTTGTTGGTTCTTGAATATTAGGGAAACCCTTTCACCATCTACTTCTTCTATAGAAAATCTAGACCACCAAATTATAAATGGCCATATAAACCCAAGTCTTCTATATAATCATCTATAAAGGTTAAAAAATAAATATTACCAGTCAATGATGATGTTTGCATCAGTCCACACAAATCTATGTGTACTATCTCCAATGGACCTTTTCTCTATATGAGAATTCAGAAACAAATTTCTCTCTAAGATGCTTTGCTAGTATGTAGATTTCACATGAACTTGTTGGTTCTTGAATATTAGGGAAACCCTTTCACCATCTACTTCTTCTATAGAAAATCTAGACCACCAAATTATAAATGGCCATACCTTAAATGCCATAACCTGGATTCATCTAAACTCTTAACTTTATAAGCATTCAAAGAGTTAGATAGTTCATTTCTTATTGTAAGTGGAAACATCCTTTTTTTTTCATCTCCACTCTTGCTATCAATTGCTTACTCGTATACTTATCAATGATTGTACATACCTCATTTTTCAAGAACACTCTATACCTTTTCTCCATTAGCTGTCCAATGCTCAACAAATTACATTTTAAACTAGGTACATAATACACATCATCTATTGTTATTCTTTCACCATTCTTGTTATACACAATAATAAATCCTTTACCATTAAAACTTGCCTTATAATCATTACCCAACTTTACCTTAAACTGAACATTAGTGTCTAGATTGGTAAAAAGTATTTGTTTCCAGTCATGTGATTACTACAGCCATTGTCGAAAAACCAAACATCATTTGAACTTTCTCGAGTCACATTGCAAGTCAAAAACATTGGTTTCTAATTATCTTCAAACTCCTTTATGGTGTGTGCAAATTTCTTACCAGCACCTACTTGCTTCTTCCAACACTTGTTAGCAAAATGACCATATATTTTGCAATAATAGAGTTGTACCTTAGACTTATCATACCTCTAGTTTCCTTGCTTCCAAGATCTATTATTACTCCCCCTTGAATTAGAAGGGTTCCTTTGAGATTTCTCCTTAGATTCTAAATCAATTCTATTGTCTCTTTGATTAATGTTTTTTCCTCCTCTTCCATTGTTACTAGACCTTCCTCTACCTCTACCTTTACCTCTAGCAACTTGTAGCTGAGTTTTGAAAGCATTCTCCAATAGATTCTTATCATCCTTGATTCATGTGTAATCAAAGAACCAGTCAACTCATCCATTTGCATTTTACTAATATCTTTAAACTCTTCTATAGGCACAACTACAACTTCAAATTTCTTTGGAAAAATCCTAAGAATTTTCTCAATCACTCTCTTATCTGAGATGTCATCTCCATATTGTCTCAACTAATTAACAATATTCACGAATTGGGTCATAAAACTATCCACCATCTCACTATCTTTCATTTTCATATTCTCACAATCTCTCCTCAAGTTCTACAACTTGAAATTATTCATCTTGGATACACCCTAGTAAGAAGTTTCAAGAGTGTCCCAAGCCTTCTTAGAAGACTCTACACTAGAAACCTTTGGACATATAGTGTCATCTAAGCCTTGCTAAATAAGGCCAAGAGCTTCATTATCTTTCATTTTGTTCTCCTTCAACCGATTTTTATCAACAATTGATAGGGCCAACTCTGCTGCTTGGTCAAGAGGCTTTGGATATCCATTAGCCACTAATCCCCAAAGGTCATGAGCACGAAGTAAAGTTCTCATTCTAATGAACCATGAATCATATTTTTTCTCAGTCAAAATAGGAACCTATGACTGATCCAAACTAATGTTTGAAGCCATGTTGATTCAAATTTCTGATAGATGCAATCTTTAGGTGGAAGGGAAGGGCACTTTAGAGTTAAAAAAATCTTTGATCTCACTCAAACTCAACATAGCTCTCACTAAATCTCTGAGCTCTAATACCAATTTGTAGAATCAAGGGGAATTAAAATAAAATAGAGGGATGATATAAAACAAAACAAAGTATATAAACTAAACAAAATAGAGCATATAGATAAAGTATGCTACACCATACAAACAAATCTTCTATTGATTGAAAATAACCAAATACAAATATATGAAAATGTACAAAGCTCTTGAGATTTTTAATCTGTATTCCAATATATATCTTAAAATAGTTGCATAAAGGTGAATTTATAGGTACCACCACAAAGTTGCTAATCTCCTCCAGTTGGTGAGCAGAGGTGGTGGAGATCAGAGATAAAAAAAACATATATCAAATTGCAAGCGACTTAAAAAATTGCAGTACACGACAAGTTAATGATAGACAAAAAAATAGATTTTGTAGATAAGCATAAATCAAATTTATAGAATATGTCTTCAATTAACGATGGAGGGAGAAATTAGTGTTTATTTTAACATTGTCCCTATCATTTGCATGAGTAAAATACATGAGAGAAAATGTGGAGGAAAATCGACAATACTTATAGCGAGAATAGTTAAATCACTAAAATAGAATGTGATACAAAGAGCTTTGATTGCATAATGAACATGGCAGGTGAAGAGATCATCAAATTCTTGGAGAAAAGCTAGGGCTTAAATCATAGCGATCCCACTAAAAATAATGAAGCAGATATTAGCCATCGGTATGTTTGAGGAGTTGTAGCTAAAAATTAAAGGGAAGAGGGAGAGGATGTAAAATATAACAAAGCAAAATAGAAATAAATAGCAGCAAAGAAAAAAATAGAAATCTCAAAAGGATTTGTATTCTACATAATATCCAAGCATACAAATGTCTATCATATAAACCAATTACAGAGCTACTACTCTTTCATATTACTCATAAAATATTGATATTCATAGTCCCCTATTCCAATGGTTGTTTCAAGGTATTGTTGTTGCAATGCTAGTAGTTGAAATTTTTGTTTTCTTTTCACACACCAAAAAGACACTTTTTGTTTTCTTTTCTCACACCAAAAAAGACCTCTGAGCCTACATATATGCCCAACTAAGATAGAAAACCATAAACATTAAATTACAATTAATTCTGTTGTAAGAAATCCTACGAAAGGGATTTGCAATTTGAAATATATTAAAAAATTGTGTTGAACTGTTATACATTGGCATGAAGAGAAGTTGAAAATGATTTTGGTGCTACAAAACAAAAGGATGAAGTATGCAGAGAGAATAATGATGTTATGGAGGAGTAAATGTAGGTAGGTAAGGATTTGGGATTAATTCCAACACCCCCTTAATCACAACTATTGCCATCTATGATGTCCAATCGATTTATTTGATAGACAAAACTTTCTTTTCCTAATTCCTTGATGAAGATATCTACACATTGATATTGAGACCTACAAAATTCCAAAAAGATCTCTCCATTGTTAATCAGCTCTCTAATAAAATGATATCTAGTGTCAATATATTTTCTTCTATTGTGAAAGATTGTATTTTTGGACAATGCTATGGCTGAATTGTTGTTACAATATATCTTTGTTGTATCTTTTTGTTCATGTTTCAACTCTTTCAACACTTTTCTCATTCAAACTATTTGTCATGATGTCATTGTTGCTCCTACATGCTCTGCTTCAGTAGATGAAAGTGTGACAATGGGTTGTTTCCTTGAAGCCCTTGATACTACACCGGTGCCAAAGTGAAAAGCATAACTGGATGTGCTCTTTCTATCATCAATGCTTTTGGGACAATTACTATCCATGTATCCTGTAAGTTTGAACTCATTTGAGCTTGAATATTAGATCCCATAATTCCTTGTTCCACTCACATATCTTAAGATTCTTTTCCTAGCTTTCCAATGTGAGTCTTTTGGAGACTCCATGAACCTTGAAATCAAACATACACCATACATTATGCCTGGCCTTGTGGTTCTTAGGTACATGATACTACCAACAAGTCTCTTATACAAAGTTGAATCTACATTGGATCCTTCGTCATCCTTTCTTAGCTTCAAACTTGTGACAATTGTGTTGGAGTGCAATTAACATTGAGAGGGGGGTGAATCAATGTTAACAATAAAATTCAATTTTTAATTCTCTAAATGATAATTTGATCATGAAATTAATTATGCTAAAATATAAATGAACAGATAATGAAGCAAACACATTAAAAATATTAACACATAATCTGTATAGAGTGGAAACCCTCCTTGATGAGGGCATAACCCAAGACATAGAAAATAACCCACAAACAAGAGAATAATTTTATTATTCAGAAAATGGAGCTTCTTACATGCAGAGGATCTCAATCCCCAAGTTCTACAACACATGCAAGTTACAGAAAGCTATAGAATAACCCTTTCGCAATATGCGAGCTTGTCCCCAAAAAGCTACCCAAAAATTAGAAACCCGCCCATAAATATAGCTCATCATTAGTTTGCAGCCAAAACAATATTCAAATTTGAGTTTAGGTGGTTTGGCGCCAAAAATTTACAACATGAAGTTCAAATTTTAAAAGAGCATTTGCAATTGTATCTTCTAGAAAGTGCGCCAACTTCCTGGGGCCATAACTTTTGATCCAGGACTCCGATTTGCGAACCGTTTGAACCGTTGGAAAGGTCTCGAAGTCAATAATGCACTCAAAATTGCTATGCTAATTTTAGCAAGTTTTAGGGCCGTTTTAGGAAATCTAAGTGCCTCAAATCTAACTTAGAAGATTTTCAGGTGCAAATCTGGGAAACTAAAACTACAATATCTTTCAACCCAGGAACAAAAAATAAAAACTATAAATTGGGAATTTCATTATGACGAAAAGGGTATCCAAAAATGTAAAAACATCTAACAACTAAGAAACTTGAAATTTAACTATTTTTCGGTGATGCAAGATTGCCCTTACACCACTGGATGCTCCTGCATCAGACACCCAAGGTAATTTGAGAAGTGACCCCGTCACATCTCAGATGGTGGAGGAAAACCCAAACGGTCGACCTCTACCTTAGGCAACTAGGATGAATCTTCAACAGGCCTTCCTTTCCATTTCACTAGATATTCTTCATACTGCCTATTCTTGGTACTCCTTCCCACACGACTATCTAGGATTTCTTCAATCTCCTCCTTTTCTAAAGTAGGTGTTGGAATCCCACACTTTTCAATCGTTGGTACTTCCTCTGCGCCACCTTCATGATACTCTATCAAATCTAAAATTTTGAACACAGGAGAAATGTTGAATCCATCTGACAACTCTACCTCATATGCATTCCTTGAATCATGCCTCTTCAAAATCTTACAGGGACCAAACTTCTTCATCTGCAATTTTTTATATGTTCCCACTGGAAACCTTTCTTTCCTCAAGTGGACCATCACTTCATCACCAATCTGAAACTCCTTATACCTCCTCTTCTTATCTGCCTTAGCCTTATACTACATATTCATCTTGTTAATATGTTTTCTTACCTTCTCATGTATATCCTTGATGTGTTCTACAAAATCTTCGGCTTCAACACTTATTTTCTTCTCTTGGTCCATCTTCTTCAATTCTGGAGTTGTTCTGGGGCTACCTCCACACACAATCTAGAATGGTGATCTACCAGTACTTCTATTCATAGAATTGCTATAGGAAAATTCTGCCTGGGGTAAGATCAAGTCCCATCCCTTGGGTTTATCTTCTCCCTCGGGTTTAACCCTCTTCTCAACTACTCTTGTAACGCATCAATCTATCTCTGGAAGGCTACCAATGCATCTCTTCCACCAGCATTTATGCCGCCTCGACCACCTCTGGCACCACCATACTTACCAGGTATCACTCTTAGAGGCATCTTTCTTGACATCGACCCACAACTATGGTCCTAGTGATAACTGCCTCATGATCGGTGATCTGTCCACAAGCTCAAGAAAACCCGCTTTGATACCACTTGATGAGGGCACAACCTGAAACATAGAAAGTAACCCACAAACAAGAGACTAATTTTATTATTTAGAAAATGGAGCTTCTCACATGCAGAGGATCTCAATCCCCAAGTTCTACAACACATGCAAGTTATAGAAAGCTACAGAATAACCCTTTCGCAATATGCGAGCTTGTCTCCAAAAAGCTACCCAAAAATTAGAAACCTGCCCATAAATAGAGTTCCTCATTAGTTTGGAGCCAAAACAACATTAAAATTTTAGTTTAGGTGGTTTGGCGCCAAAAAATTACAACATGAAGTTCAAATTTCAAAAGAGCATTTGTAATTGTATCTTCTAGAAAGTGCGCCAACTTCCCGGGGCCATAACTTTTGATCTAAGACTCTAATTCGTGAACTGTTTGAACCTTTGGAAAAGTATCGAAGTCAATAATGCGCTCAAAATATGCTACCCCAATTTGGAAAGTTTCAAGAACTCTAAGTGCCTCAAATCTAACTCAGAAGATTTTTAGGTACAAATCTGGGAAACTAAAACTGCAATATCTTTCAACCCAGGAACAGAAAATAAAAACTATAAATTGGGAATTCCATTATGACGAAAAGCGTATCCAAAAATGTAAAAACATCTAAAAACTAAGAAACTTAAAATTTAACTATTTTTCGGTGATGCAAGATTGCCCTTACACCACTGGATGCTCCTGCATCAGACACCCAAGGTAATTTGAGAAGTGACCCCATCACGTCTCAGATGGTGGAGGAAAACCCAAATGATTGACCTCTGGCTTAGGCAACTAGGATGAATCTTCAATAGGCCTTCCTTTCCATTTCACCAGATATTCTTCATACTACCTGTTCCTGGTACTCCTTCCCACACGACTATCCAAGATTTCTTCAATCTCTTTTTTTGAAGTAGGTGTTGGAATCCCACACTCTTCTATCATTGGTACTTCCTCTGTGCCACCTTTATGATACTCTGTCAAATCTAAAATGTTGAACACAGGGGAAATGTTGAATCCATCTGGAAACTCTACCTCATATGCATTCCCTAAATCATGCCTCTTCAAAATTTTACAGGGACCGAACTTCTTCATCTGCAATTTGTTATATGTTCCCACTGGAAACCTTTCTTTCCTCAAGTGAACCATCACTTCATCACCAATCTGAAACTCCTTATACCTCCTCTTCTGATCTGCCTTAGCCTTATACTGCATATTTATCTTATTAATATGTTTTCTTACCTTCTCATGTATATCCTTGATGTGTTCTGCAAAATCTTTGACTTCAGCACTTATTTTCTTCTCTTGGTCCATCTTCCTCAATTCTAGAGCTGTTTTGGGGCTACCTCCATACACAATCTGGAATGGTGATCTACCAGTGCTTCTGTTGATAGAATTGTTGTAGGAAAATTCTACCTGGGGTAAGATCAAGTCCCATCCCTTGGGTTTATCTCCTACCAAACATCTCAGTAGGTTACCCAAACTCTTGTTAACAACCACTATCTGCCCATCTATTTGTGGATGGTGTGCAGAACTAAACTTCAACTCTGTCTTTAGCTTCTTCCACAAGGTCCTCTAAAAGTACCTCACAAATTTGGTGTCACGATCTGAAACAATACTCTTTGGTAGACCATGTAGCCTCACCACCTCTTTGAAGAACAAGTCAGCAATGTGGACTGCATCATGGGTCTTCTGACATGGAATGAAATGTGCCATCTTCGAAAACCTATCAACCACCACAAAGATTGAATCATTCCCTCATTGTGTCCTTGGCAAACCAAGAACAAAGTCCATACTTATATCCTCCCACAGCCTCTCTAATATAGGTAAGGGCTAATATAAGCCTATATTTTGACTCACTCCTTTAGCCATCTGACATACCTTATAGCTTTGTACAAACTTCTTCACATCCCGTGACAACTGAGGCCAATAATAATGCTCACTGATAATGGCAATGGTCTTATCCCGACCAAAATATCCTATCATTCCTCCACTATGCTTCTCTCATGGAACTCCTCAGGATACAAAATTGACTTCCCTTAAATAACATGCCATCCTAGATTATGAAATCTAGCCACCTTGTCTTGTCCACTGTAATAGGTTCCTTGCAAGCTTTCCAAGCCTCTACAAAATTATAATCTTCTGCATACAGTGTCTTGAGTTTATTGAACCCAACCACTTCAATCTGAATCTTTGTCATCAATGTATACCTCCTACTTGAGGCATCTACAACCTTATTCGACTTCCCAATCCTATGTTTCAAAACAAAGGTATAACTCTGCAAAAACTCTACCCATTTCATATGCCTCTGATTTAATTTTCTCTGACTATTTAGGTACTGCAAGGCCTGATGATCAATATATAGAACAAATTCCTTCGACAATAAATAATGTCTCCATTTCTTTAATGCTTGAACTATCGCATAAAATTCTTGATCATATACAGAATACTTTCTCTTGGCATCATTTAACTTTTCACTAAAATAGGCAATGGACTTACCTTCTTGGCTTAACACTACTCCAATGGCACAACCACTGGCATGACAATCCACCCGAAACACCTTGTTGAAATCTGGGAGGGCTAGAACAGGTTGCTCTATCACCTTCTGCTTCAATAGTTCAAAACTTTTTTCCGCGCCACTGCTCCACTTGAATTCTTTTCTATCCCCTCTCATTTTTTTAGTCAGGGGTCCAAAAATACTACTAAAGTTTCTAATGAACTTTCTATAGAAACTAGCCAAACCATGGAAATATCTCACCTCGGTAGTAGTTCTTGGGGTAGGCCATTCCAGAATAGCCTTCACCTTCTCTGGGTCCATCTTGAGACCTTCTACTGAGACAACAAACCCCAAGTACACTAACTCCCTCTTCACAAAACTGCACTTCTTCAGATTAATCAATAGTTTTTCTTCTCTTAACTTCTCAAAGGCTCTCTGAATATGCATTAGATTCTCATCCAATGCCTTATTGAAAATCAAAATATCATCTAAATACACAATAACAAAACTTCCTAGAAATTATTTTTTTACCTCGTTCATGAGCTGCATGAATGTGCTCGGTGCATTGGTTAGCCCAAAAGGCATGACTAACCACTCATACAAGCCCTCTTTGGTCTTGAAGGTAGTATTCCATTCATCTCCCTCTCGAATCCAAATCTGCTGATATCCACTCTTCAAATCAATCTTTGTGAAGTACTGAGCTCCACTCAAATAGTCCATTAGGTCATCCATCCTTGGCAGGGGAAATCTGTACTTGATTGTTATCTTGTTTATGGCTTGAAAATCTGTACACATCCTCCACTCCTCATCCTTCTTTAGTGCTAGTACTGCAGGTACTGCACATGGACTCAAACTCTCCCATATCAAACCCTTTATCAAAAACTCTTGAACTTGTCTATTGAACTCATTTTCTGCTAGAGTCATTCTATGAGCTACCTTATTTTGAAAACTGGCTCCAAGAATCAAGTCAATCTAATGACTGATCTTACTTATTGGTGGTAAACCCTTAGGTACATTATTAGAAACAATATCTTGAAACTCATCCAACATCCCAGAAACTTCTTCTGGAACCTTCTCACTATCCTCCTTACTCACTCTAGGAATCAATGCATAACACACATGCCTATGCTTCATACCTTCTAAATTTTTTATTCCATCTACATAACAAATTCTAGCACTATTGTATACCTTTTCTTCGGTCTCCTTCAGGGGTTTCAACTTGTGACGAACCCCATCCTTTGTCAAGGAATAAGTGTTTGCATAGTCATCATGTATAGCTTGCCTATCGAACTGCCATGGCCTCCCCAACAACATGTGACATGCATCCATGGGGATGATATCACAAAGTACCTCATCATGGTAGCTCCCGATCTTGAACTTTACTAGGAACTGTTCATTGACCAAAACTTTGTGGTCTTTTTGCAACCAGGAAATCCGATACATATGTGGTTGCCTCTCCCTCTTCAACTTTAACTTTGTGACCATCTCCTCTGACACCAGATTATCAATGCTCCCACCATCAATAATGACATCACAACATTTTCCTTCACACTTGCACCTTGTGCAAAATAGATTCTTCCTTTGTTTTGATTCCTTTTCCTCAGTCACCAAGGCTCTCCTAATCACTAGGGCTTCTCCCCTTTCAACATCATCAAAATGTTCAGATTGGGCCTCCTCATCTGCATGTGTAACCCTTCCACGACCTTCTGGCCTTTTGTCTGCCCTTCCTTGGTGTTGTGGACATTCATAGGCTCGATGCCCTTCTTAACCACACTGGAAACATGTTCCTCTGAAACCACCTCTTCCAGATCCTTGTCCATATCTCCCTCGTCCTCTACCTCTTTGATCACCATTGTTTTGATCACGAGGGTGGTAGAAGTTGTCATTTCTTTGGCTTCGGCTGGTACCCACATCTTCACTTTTCTTTTCATCATCATTTTGGCTTCCTGAAGGTCTTCCATTACCTCTTCCACTTTGACCTCCTCATCCTTTTTGCTTACCATCAAATCTTTTGTTTAGCTTCTCTTCCACCTTTTGAGCAAACTGATACACATCCTCAATGGTGGTCATTCTGACTAGGCTTAACTCCTTTTAAATGCTCGATCGTAACCCATTAAGATATCAGGCTACCTTCTCCTTATTGGCCTCTGTGTGACCCCTTCTGATTATTATCTTGTGAAAATCTTCAATATATTCTTTCACAGATCTGCTTCCTTGCTTCAACCCTTGCAATTTCTTCAATAGATCTAACTCGTAGTCCACTGGTGTGAACTGCTTCTTCAGTTTCTCTACCATGTGATCCCATCTGGTGATCTTTCATTTTCCTCTTCAATTTTTTTCCAACTGGACCCTTTTCCACCAAATACTAGCATGGCCCTTCAGCTTCATTTTCGTAAACTTAACCTGATTTGGGTCCTCTATTTCTCATACTCAAAATATTCTTCTAGCTCGTTGATCCAGTCGATCAACTCTTCTAGGTTAAGACTTTTGGAATAACTAGGAACTTCTGCTCTGGGTCTTTTCCCAATCTTCAAAATGGCCCTTACTAGCCACATTTGGTCTTGATTAATTGCTTCTTCTTCCTCTTCTACATTTGAACCTTCTTCCTCTCCTTCATCCTCACTTTCCTCCCTTTGGGTTTAACCCTCTTCTCAACTGCTCTTGTAACACGTCAATTTGTCTCTAGAGGGCTACCAGTGCATCTCTTCCACTAGCATTTCTGTCACCTCGACCATCTCTGGCACCACTATGCCTACCAGGCATCACTCTTGGAGGCATCTTTCTTAACCTCAACCCACAACCACGGTCTTGGTGTGAACTGCCTCACAATCGGCGATCTGTCCACACGCTCAAGAAAACCTGCTCTGATACCACTTAATGAGGGCACAACCCAGGACATAGAAAATAACCCACAAATAAGAGAATAATTTTATTATTCAGAAAATGGAGCTTCTTACATGTAGAGGATCTCAATCCCCAAGTTCTACAACATATGCAAGTTACAGAAAGCTACATAATAACCCTTTCGCAATATGCGAGCTTGTCCCCAAAAAGCTATCCAAAAATTAGAAACCCGCCCATAAATAGAGATCCTCATTAGTTTGGAGCCAAAACAACATTCAAATTTGAGTTTAGGCGGTTTGGCGCCAAAAATTTACAACATGAAATTCAAATTTCAAAAGAGCATTTGCAATTGTATCTTCTAGAAAGTGCGCCAACTTCCCGGGGCCATAACTTTTGATCCGGGACTCTGATTCGCAAACCATTTGAACCATTGGAAAGGTCTTGAAGTCAATAATGCACTCAAAATTTTCTATGCCAATTTTGGGAAGTTTTAGGTCCATTTGGGGAACTCTAAGTGCCTCAAATCTAACTCAGAAGATTTTCAGGTGCAAATCTAGGAAACTAAAATTGCAATATCTTTCAACCCATGAATAGAAAATAAAAACCATCAATTAGGAATTTCATTATGATGAAAAGGGTATCCAAAAATGTAAAAACATCTAAAAAATGGGAAACTTGAAATTTAACTATTTTTGGGTGATGCAAGATTGCCCTTACACCACTGGATGCTCCTGCATCACTCCTGGGGAATAAAACCACTTGAATTTGGCCTCACTGGACTTATCTGAAAATTATTCTTTGTACAAAGCCTCACTGTCTCATTTGTCTCACTGACAATGGTGCTATCTCACTGATAGTCTTATTGAAAAAATATACAAATATAAAGCAATTTGAATACAGAGTTGATCTTTGTTTCTCTGATTAATTTTTTTTTCTGTCATGATTCAAAATTAGAATTCCAATGTGTCAAATTTCAAAAACAATATATATATTTTCCTTTCTAAATGATATATTTTGTGTTTTTCAAAAACCTCTCATCAATCACATTGTATGAGCATTACTAATCATATATATGTTCTCTTTTTTGGAATAAAGAATCTGTTTGAAAATTGTATGAGCAACTTCCACATGAAAACAAACTAGCAATTGCCTTTTCTAGTTATACAAACATATATTTTTATGAAAATTTTCCTATATAGTCCACCAGTAAACAAACTTGTCAAGAAAACATTATGAGCAAATAGTATAAAACTGTTACAAAATTTGTAGAGCCGACAAACCCAAATAATCTTACAAAGACATGGCCTTCTAATCCAAAGATAAACATGTGACACTTTACAATATAGACACCCTTATTTTAATGACAGATCTGAAGCGGAATTCTTAACAAAAATAACATTTTACACATAAAAAACAAACCCATAAACTCAACAACAAGACCGACCAAGATTTCTCTGTTTTGAATCTTATTAACAAACAAAAACTTGTATTTACAAACCTGTCACAAGGATAATCCATAACAGTTTCACTTTTCACTTCTTTACACTAAAATTTGACAATAAAAGAGACTTTTAAAAAATATTAAGAAGCTCCTAAAGATTTGAAGAAGAAGAAAAAAACATCATCTACACAGACCCATCATTAATATGTACACAAGTTAAATAAACAAACCCTCTTCTATTAATAATTGTTTTAAACAAGAAAACACTAAGCTCAATAAACTCGAGGATCTTGATGTAACTAAACAACATTAACAACAAGATTGACCAACACTCGGGTTAATAAAGATACAAAGACACAAAGAAAGGAATACACCTGATGTCAGCTCAACCAGAATATCTTCACTATTGCTCTTTACTGGAATTTCTTGACTCCTTGTAGACCATGCAATCAACTTCTAGAATAGGCTTTTCTTACAAACTGTCACCATGATTAGGGTATCAAACCCTACCATTCAAGAAATGAACTGAATATCTATGCTCATCAAAGTCACATAAAATTTTCTGCATTTCGACGTAATGATTTTGAATTCTAGTTATTATGATGGGAAATATTCCCATTCATACAAAAAAAAAATCTCCACCCAACAATGCAATAATCACATCACATTTTGACTTCATTTTTTTTAACAAAAATCATTGCAACTTTGTGTGAAGAATTATATCATTGTGAAAAAATAAACTTTGTCACCATATTATACTTGCACTCACCAAATCTTATTTGTAGACATGCAAAATGCAATGTGCCTTTTTGACCATGTTTTAGATAATCAACTTATTATTACACCTGAACAATATTATCATAAAGCCTTAAAATGTCAGAAAATAAACATGTCAATGAACATTATCACCTCAAACTGAAAAACTGATCATATGCCATATGCAAGTGATGATACCAAGAGAAACCAACATTGAGATCATGCAAAGAGACTGAACTATAAATCACCGTAAATATAAATGGATACCTTAACCTTGGTGTTATGACATTAATGCCAAATAATACAAAGGGATAACAAATTGGTGTTGGTGATTATTTGCAATTCAAAATTTTAAACATTTTCAAAATATCTTTTGCATACTTTGTTTGAGAGATGAATATACCATATTCATTTTGATTAACCTCAATGCCTAAAAAGTATTTCATGAGTCCTAAATCAATTATTTCAAATTCCTTCTTCATATCCCTTTGAACAAATCAATTGATAAGTCACCCGTGAATATTAAATCAACATATAAACATACAATGAGAAATTCACCTTTTTCATTAATCTTTGTGTACAATGTTGGCTCACTACTGCACCTATTGAAGCCATTTTGTAGGAGATATGAATTAATTCTTCTATACCAAGCTCTTGAGACTTGTTTGATACTATATAGTACTTTTTTGAGCTTATAAACCTTTCCTTTTTGGCCTAAAATCTCATATCCAAGTGGTTGTTCCACATAAACTTATTCTTCAAGATGACCATTTAAGAATGTTGATTTTACATCTATTTGATAAACAAGCCACTTGTTTTGAGCTGCTATGGCAAGTATCATTCTCACTATATCTAAATGTTTTATAGGAGCAAATGTCTCATAATCAACTCTGAGTTGTTCTGAATAACCCTTATCAACTAGCCTTGCCTTATGTTTTTGTACATCACCATTTGCACTCAACTTGGTTTTGTAAACCCGTTTCACTCCTACGACATCTTTTCCTTTTGGAAGGCTAACTAATTCCCATGTGTGATTCTTCTCTATAGCACCAATTTATTCATCCATTACATATACCCATCTGTCATCTTTAATTGCATCTTCATAATGAATTGGATCATCTATTTGTGAATATAAAACAAAAAGAGAAATCAGATCTGAATTATTCTCACCTTCATTTTTCTCATAAATGTCTCTTATACTTCTAATTTTTTGTCTTCTTAAGCTTTCCAATGTAGGGTTTGACATGTCACTTGATGTAGAACCTGTGGAATGTGGATTTGTTGGCCCTACATTAAAATCCTTGTTGTAGATGGTTTTTATTGTCCACTTGTTTGAGTTTTTTCTTGAATACATGAGGTTTCCCTTACACTTGATGATGGTGTCACTTGTGGACCATTTTGTTGAGCTTGAATGGGTGCGGAAGGAGTCACATTTGAAGGAGTATTTGTTGGTATAAAAACTTAATTCTCCTCTTGTGGTATACCTGTTGATATGTTGATTGTTTTTTCTACACTTCCATCCCATGCTTCCTCTTCTATGAATTGCACACCCCTATTGATTATAACATTTTTTTATTGGATTATACAACTTGTAGGCCTTTGATTCATCACTATATCATACAAATATGCAGTCTTCTCCTTTGTTGTCTCATTTTCTTCTTAATTCATCTAACAAATGTGCATATGTCACACATCCAAAAACTCTCATATGAGAAACACTATGTTTTCTTCCACTCCAAGCTTCTTCCTTAATCATATTCTTGACACTTTTTGTTGGAAATCTATTTATTATATAGGCTACACATGATATAGCTTCAACCCAATATTCATTTGGAAAATGTATATGTTTCAACATGCTTCTAGGCATTTCCATGATAGTTCTATTTTTCTTTTCAACTACCCCATTTTTTTGAGGTGTGTATCTAGTTGTGAATTTCTTGTGAATTCCATGTTCCTTGCAAAATATTAGAAAGTCATTTGAGATGTATACACCACCTCTATCTGATCTCAATCCTTTGATGCAATGACCACTTTTCTTTTCAACAAGAACCTTGAATTGACAAAAATATTCAAATACTTCACTTTTATGCTTTAAAAAATAAACCCATGTCTTCCTGGAGTAGTCATCAATAAATGTCAAAAAATAGAATCTTCCACCAATGGAGGGTGTTTGCACTGGCCTACATAAATTTGAATGAACAATCTTTGAAGGCATTTTAGACCTCATTGACTTACCTATTGGAAATAATTCTTTATGTTGCTTTTCCAAGATGCATCCTTCACATACTCTTTCTGGTTTCTTTATTAAAGGCAATCCCTTGACCATGCTTTTCTTACGAAGGAAGTTTAGGTCTCCAAAATTTAAATGCCTAAATCTTAGATGCCAAATCCAATTTTCATCTTGTATTTCTTCTTGAAAGATTGTTTGCATGACTACTATATTTTCTTATTTATCCACTTGTGGAGCCATTGAGTGGTGTGCTTAAGCATAATATACATTCAAATCCAGTTTCAACCTCAAGGGAAACATCCTATTGTTTGTCATTTGGATTTTAGCAATGAGTTGATTGCTTGGAAATTTGTCTAAAATTGTGCACTCTCCATTTTTGAAAGATACTCTATACCCTTTTTGAACAAGTTGCCTAAGTCTCATTAAATGTTTGTTTAAACTAGGAACAAAATAAACATTAGATATACATTTCTTCTCCCTCTTCTTGGTTAGAATTTTGATGTTCCCTTTTCCTTTAACTTCTACCTTATTGTCTATGTCATGTGAATTGTGAGAGTTAGTAAATGAATAATAAAAACACACACAACCAATGAGACATATTACATTAAAGATTTGAATCATAGAATTAACCAAATTAAAAAAAAAAACAAATCTCTAAAATTGTTCCATTGTTCTCTATTCTCAAGGATCCTTTAAATCATTAGTGCTCTTAGATTTGTATATGCACTATGACTAGTTTGGATGACAACCTAAGAAATGAGATGTTGTATAAAATGTAACATGATTGATCTACAAATGATATGATACTAAAGATTACGAAGCAAGTGCTATATAAAAGCTAAGATGATAATGGAAATGCAAATAATAAACTTAAGCCATGATACTAAGCTAAAATGATAAAACAATTCTAAATGTTAAATGTCTAAATTCTCTATGCTCAAACTCTAAATTGGTGCAGGGGCACATTGGGGTCTACTTGCCTCCATGAGGCTTTGTTGATTTGTGTTTTGTTTTTCAAGTTGCATGGGATGTAATAAAGTCCAAAGGACCATTTTCAATGGCTTCTAATAGGAATTTGATGTTTGTAATGAGTTTTGTTGATTGCAATTAGTCTCCTCCTTACCTTGTAAACTTGGTGCATCTAGGCCTAATAAAGAAACAAGGTGCCATGATGCAACTAGGTAATAGAGGGGAGTTACATGGATGTTTTGGATAGGTTTTTAGGTGTCTTAGAAATATTTTTATTTTGAAATGAAGTCAAGTTTAGGTCTTCCCTTGCTCACTCTACATTAGAGTGGTATTGAAAGCCAAGTTCCAATTGGGAAAGTTGTGAAGAGAAATTGGGGGTTGTGGTGAGTGAAGGAAGATGCCTCCAAAATGTGGGTCTATGGTTACAAGGGATATGAAGGCCTTGCGAGATAGGATAGAGGCCTTAGAAAGAAAGAAGGGGAATGTTGAGGAAGAGAGCACCTCAGAAGAGGAGGTAGAGGGTGGAGAGGAAGGCCATTTGGAAGAAGAGATACCTCCTAAAGAGAGAAGGCTCCTTGGAGCCTTGAAAACCATAAAAATAGAAGCCACTGAAGTGAAGATGGAAATTCCAATGTATGGGGGAAATATGAATTCCGAGGCACTACTAGAATGGGTGGATGCCTTGAACAACTTCTTTGAATATAAGGAGATGGCAGAAGATAAGAAGGTTAAATTTGCAAAGACTGAATTGAATGGGGCTGCTTTGACTTGGTGGAATTACTACCAAGGAGAAAGAGTGAAAGAGGGTAAGAACACGATTACCTTATGGGACAAAATGGTGAGCAGATTGAAGGCACAATTTCTTCTTGTAAATCATGAAGTTCAAGTGTTTAGGAGGCTACAAAGCCTAAAAAAGGACATGGATGTGGCAACCTATACTGAGGAGTTTCACAAACTTAGTTTGAGGTGTGGCCATGTAGAGAATGACAAGGAGAAGGTGGCAAGATATTTGAATGGCCTAAGGTTTGCAATCCAAGATGAGATGAGTCTAGTGACTCCTAAGATAGTGGAAGAGTGCTTCCAAGTATCATGTAAGGCAGAGGAGAAGTTGAAAATAAAGCAGGAGCAGCAAGGAAGGGGTAGAGGCAAAAACTTCAAGGGAAGAGGCAATTTTGGTGGTAGAAACCAATCAAAAAGACATCAAGGGGATTCAAGTGGAAAAGAGGAAAAAAATCATGAGTCAAGAGGAGGATTCAGAGGTAGGATGTCTAATGGAAGGGGCAGGTTTAATGGAAGAGGTTCCAATTCATTCTCTAGAAGATGCTACTGTTGTAACCAATTTGGACACCTGACCTTCAAGTGCCCTAAGAAGCAAGCTGCAACCTCTCATAGTGGGGATAGGAGAAACTAATTGGTGCAAGAGGAGGATGCTCAAAGAGTAACTTCACCTTCTAGACCTGCTGATCCTAAATTTGGAGAGAGCTTGATGATGCAGAGACTTCTTAAGGTGCCAAGTGCTAAGGAGCCACCATAGAGGAAGTCCTTGCTTAGGACTACATGCAAATATCATGGTAAGGTATGCAAGGTAATTGTAGACTTAGGATCTATTGATAATTTAGTAGCTTTAGAGATGGTTGAAAAATTAAAATTGAAAAATATTTCTCATCCCACACCATATAAGGTGTCTTGGTTGAACAGGGGTCAATGAGTGCTTGTCAATGAACAATGTTGGATAGAATTCCAAATTGGGGAGTATAAGGATAAAAAAATTTGTGATGTTATTCCCATGGATGCTTGCCACATACTCTTAGGTCTCCCTTGGAAATATGATAGGAAATCCTAACATGATAGGCAAAAGAACACTTATATGATTACAAAAGATGGGCATTCTTTCACCATGAGTCCCTTACTGGATGAGGGTATAGATAAGCAACTTGGGTCTAGTATCATGGTGGTAGGAGAGAAGGAGTTTTTGAAGACCTTAAAGGAAGAGGGGGGTCTATATTTTCCTTGGTTGTTAAGCCAAAATGCAGGTTTTTTTGTCCTCAAACAAAGAAGAACCTATTCCTAGTGAAGTCCAAACCTTGTTGGAGAAGTATAAGGAGATTGTGGTGGATGAATTACCTAGTTCCCTACCTCCAATCATAGATATCAGTCACAATATTGACCTTATACCAGGAGCTACATTTCCTAATAAGGCTTCCTACAAGATGACACCAACCCAAAATGAAGAGATAGCAAAACAAGTGCAAGAATTATTGGATAAGGACCTAGGAAGGAAGAGTTTAAGCCCTTGTGCAGTTCCAATTGTGTTAGCTCCAAGGAAGGATGGTAAGTGGAGCTTATGCACTAATTCAAGAGCCATAAATAGGATACCATAAGATATAGGTTTCTTATGCCATGGATGGAGAATCTTATGGATTGTCTAGGAGGAGCTCGCTACTTTTCAAAGATTGACTTGAAAAGTGGGTATCATCAAATTAGAATTCGTGAAGAGGATGAATGGAAAACAACATTCAAGACTAATGAGGGTCTTTATGAGTGGATGGTGATGCCCTTTGGCTTGTCTAATGCCCCCAATACCTTCATGAGGATAATGAATGAGGTATTGAAACCTTTTATTGGAAAATTTGTTGTGGTTTATTTGGATGACATTCTTGTCTTTAGCAAGACCAAGGAGAAGTGTTTGGAGCATCTTGGACAGGTCTTGAGAAGGTTGCATGAAGATAAGTTGTTGATCAACTTACAAAAGTGTGAGTTTATGAAAGAAGAATTGATCTACCTTGGATTTGTCATCTCACAAGGCAGTTTGAAAATGGGTCCATCAAAGGTTGAGGCTATTCTTAATTGGAAAACACCTAAGCCAGTGGGTGATGTGAGGAGCTTTCTTGGCCTTGCAAGCTTCTATAGGAATTTCATCAAGAGTTTCAGCCATATTTGTGCACCCATCATAGATACAATCAAAGGAGAGAAGAATAGTAAGTTTCAATGGACCAATGAAGCAAATGAAAGGTTTGAGTACTTGAAAAGAAAGGTATCACAACAACCTATCCTTTCTCTTCCTCATTTTAATAAAGTTTTTACTATTGAGTTTGATGCAAGTGGTCAAGCAATAGGTGTTGTTTTGATTCAAGAAGGCAGACCGGTTGCATTCTTTAGTGAAAAAGTAAATGAAGCTAAGAGAAAATATTCCTCATATGATCTTGAATTGTATGCTATGGTCCAAGCTTTGAAGAAATGGAGGCACTACTTGTTACCAAAGGATTTTATAGTATTCATTGACAACCATGCACTTAGTTTCTTGAATGGACAAGAAAAATTGAACCAAAGGCACATGAAGTGGATTGAATACCTACAAGCATATGTATTCTCCATAAACCACAAGAAGGGACAAGAAAATAAAGTTGCATATTCCCTTAGTAGAAGGGTCATGATGGTTCAATAAGTTCAATTGCAAAGTGTGGGAATAGAAGCTCTTAAAGGTATGTATAAGGAGGATGAAGATTTCAAGGTTGCTTTTGACATTTGTTCTAAGTTTTCAGATGTTTTTCATAGTGATTATGCTGATTATGTTTTGCAAGATGGTCTATTGTTTAAAGGGCCTCAATTGTGCATACCCAAGTGCTCTATGAGGGAGAACATAATAAAATAAAAGCATAGTGGGAGTCTTGGAGGGAACTTTGGACTAGATAAAACCTTGGAGCAGGTTAGGAGGTTTTAATTTTGACCTAAATTGCAAGTGGATGTGAGAAGGTTTGTACAAACTTGCACCATATGCCAAAGAGAAAAGGGGACTACTTCAAATGTTGGTCTTTATCAGCCTCTACCGATCCCAAATAGACCTTGGGAGAGCATAAGTATGGATTTTGTCTTAGGATTTCCTAAGAAAAAAAGGGGAGTTGATAGTGTCTTTGTAGTGGTTGATAGATTCAGCAAAATGGCCCATTTTATTCCTTGTAGATGCACTAGTGATGCTTCTACATTGCAAGTCTATTTTTCAAGGAGGTTGTGAGAATGCATGGCATTCCTATGAGCATTATATCTAATAGAGAATCCAAGTTCATAGGTAATTTTTGGAGGACCTTATGGAGAAATTTGGGGACTAATTTGTAGTATAGTTCTACCTACCATCCTCAAACGGATGGACAAATAGAGGTGGTCAAAAGATCACTTGCTAATCTCTTAAGGTGTTTGACAAAGGAACATGGTGTTCAATGGGATTTGGTGTTGCCTCAAGCAGAGTATGCTTATAATGATTCTATCAACAAAAGAATAGGTAAAATTCCCTTTGAGGTAGTGTATGGGATGAACCCAAGGGGAATCTTTGAATTAAGAGATCTAAAAGGAATGGAGAAGAGGAGTGCAAAAGGAGAGGAGTTTTCTATAGCCATGAAATCTATTCATGATCAAGTAAAAGAAAATCTCAAGAAGAGTGTGAATCAATACAAAGAGAGGGTAGATTTGAAAAGAAGGAATGTTCAATATAAGGTGGGAGATCTAGTTTTTGCATACTTGAAGAAGGAGAGGTTTCCTAAGGGAAAATACACAAAGCTACAAATGAAGAAAATAGGCCCTTGCAAGATCATTCACAAGTTTGGGCAAAATGCCTATGAGATAACACTCCCTCTTGGACTAGCTATCTCCCCCATTTTTAATGTTGTTGAATTGTACCCATTTAAGGGATCTTTGGATGCAGGTAAAGGTATTGAAGCTGATGATGATTGGGTGCAGGACCTTCCACCATCTAAACCTTTGAAACTTGAAGCAATTCTAGATACTAAAGAGGTGAAAAGGACAAGAAAGAAAGTTTATAATGAATATTTGGTTAAATGGAAGGGTATTCCACCTAAAGATGCAACTTGGATGAGTGAAGAATATATCAAACAACATGGCATTACTCTATAGCAACTTATCTGAGGTGGTACTTGATATCTCTTCCACCCTGGGTGTGTGGTGCAGGGGCACCTTGGGGTCTACTTGTCTCCATGAGACTTTGTTGATTTTTGTTTTGTTTTTCAAGTTGCTTGGGATGTAATAAGGTCAAAAGGATCATTTTTAATGGCTTGTAATAGGAATTTGATGTTTGTAATGAGTTTTTCTTATTGTAATTGGTCTCCTCCTCACCTTGTAAACTTGGTGAATCTAGGCCTAATAAAGAAACAGGTTGCCATGATGCAACCAGGTAATAGAGGGGAGTTACATGGATGTTTTGGATAGGTTTTGAGGTGTCTTATACATATTTTGATTTTGAAATAAAGTCAAGTTTAGGTCCTCCCCTAGTCACTTTGCATTATAAATGCTCCAATGTAATTCCTACATAATAAGTACTCAAAGATGGGATGTAAAATGTTGTAGCAAGAGGTTGTATTTATAGGATTTCCAAAGCATCTTGTGATGTGGCAACAATCAATGGTCAAGATTTCAACATGAGAGATGAATGGTGGAGATGGAAGAGGCTAGAAAGAATCATGAAGGATGTTCCCTTGACCAAGGGCAACATGCCAAATGTATGAGGGAATCAAATGTGTGAAAATGCCAAGTGTCCAAAGTTTGTTTTGGAATTGGTTGAGGATAATTCTAATTTAGAAATTAGATTTATTTAAATTCATGTGACACTTGGTGAGGTGGCAAGAGGAAAAGTTGTAGACATGTTCTTAAATTCAAATTGGGAATTTAAATCTAGTAAGAAGGTTTATTAATTAAATAAAACAAATTATAGGAATTTTTTTTATTTAATTAAATTTAGAAGAATGTGATTTAAGATGGTAGAATTAGAAAAGTGTGAACTATATAAATAAATTTAGCATTTATTTATAAGTAGACAAAATAAGAGGTTTATTAATTAAATAGCTTGTATTTAATTAATTAATTGTTTTCACTGATTTTAGGTGCATACATTTTGCCCCTTTTTGAAATAATGTGTTTACATGTTGCTTCAAAGAATAATTTGTTGCTAATGCTAACAAAGAAAAAATTTGATGCCTCAAATGCTAATTTTGAAGTGATGATGGATATATGAACCCTCGGGAGATAAATCGATGAATTTTTAAATTTTTAGGATTTTTTGAAATTTTTGAAATTTTGATGATTTTTCGATGATTTGATGATGATTTCAAAATTTTAATGATGCAGAGTCGATTTATCTCCCAGAAAATGATGTTATACATAGACATGTCAAATTAGCATTATGCATATTCATCCGCTCAATAAATAAATCAAATGCATCACATCCATTCACCTAGTAAATCAGGTTCTTATCATCAAAAGCTCAATCATAGTTTAATTAAATAAATCAAGCTTTATTTAATTAAAATCTCAAACATGCATCTTCCATCCTTTTCTGATTTAAATAAAACAAATATTTAAGTCTTAAAAGTCAAAATCATCTAATCAGCATTAAATCAGCATAATCATCATCTATTTAATCTAACCCTGATTAAATACTCACCCACTTGCATTCTCTAGATTTGGCCACTTGCACATGAAATTGCATTTAATTGATTTATCAAAATATTTATTTTCAACTTGGCATAAAGGGAGAATATTCTCCAAGTTTGAATCTCCCCCAAGTGGACATTTACACCCAACAGAGCACTTATGAGGCCTTACATGTCTCTTACATGTCCCCTTCCAAAGTCAAACTCAGCATTCATTGCAAATTTGAATTCAAATTTTCCCTCTCATGGGCACTCTTCCCAAATCTTGCACATCCATTGCCTATCATCACTTGACAAGTGGCCTTATCTTATTAGCTTGATCTTTGTCCCACATTGGTCTCTCTTCAACACTTAGCATTTTGAAAATCTTTAAATACAAGCTTCATCTTTGAGCAAATCCTCCACAATTTTTAGGTTACTCTCTTGAGATTTTTTCCATTCCTCCATCATTTCCATGCATCATCATCATCTAAGCTTATCAATCAAGGGTTGGGAAAGGGTTACTAGCACATGTAACACCAATCCAATATGAGATAGTTTGCATCATGTTTTCTTATGCTTTTGCTTTAGATCTTTTGTCATTTGTTTGCATTTTGAACATGATGTATTATTTCATAAGGATGTTAAATATTTTGATTTGTTGTTGAAATACTAACGATTCTGCAGATTTTATTGTTAGATTTCTAACCACATTTTGCAGATTTTAGCATCCACAAAATGGTGCTAGAAGGAGGTTTCTAAAGGTGGATGTTAATGTATCGATTCAGTGCGTGTTCATTATGCTTTGTGTTATTTACATTAATCTCTGCATTGGGTAGGAAAGAAAAGTATTTGTCTTTGTGCAAATAAACTTAAAGCTTTCTGTCTTTTCAATCTGTATCTTTGGATTGATTTTCTGTTTTACACATAAGATTCCCTGTTTTAACTACCTCCACATTAGTGTGCTTTTGTTATTGTTACGAATATTAATATCCCTACATTTTCCAAGCAATATCATTTATTAACATTTTTTGATATGATTATAGCATGGATTCAAATCAAAATCATACCAAATTTTCTGATAGATATACGCAGGTCGAGATTCTGTTATGTAGGTCAGTCGCTCGATGTCCAGTGAGCAATGGAAAATTTCATAGACGACTTCGCTGTCCAAAAGCACAGAGATATCCATGTGCTCTAGAAGTTAGTCTCTGGAAAGCACACTGTTGTAGGCCTCAGCCACGAACGCCGAAACTTGTGGTGAAGGATACATAGTGAATCCAAGCTTGGATTTTTTTTGCCATAGTCCACAGGAAAGCACTCAAAAGAAGTGAATCTAGTCCAGATCCAGTCCCTCCGTCCACTACCCGGAGACCTGTGCAACTATCCGCAAACTTCCTGATGCAGTCCAAGCAAAGATCCACGATCTCTTTGCCGATGGAGGAATACCCACACGCAAAGTTGTTGGCCGCATCTTCATCACTGTTGATAAGCTGCTCCAGGTGAAATAGCTGACGGTACAGTCCAATGCACACATCATCTATAACAGTGGGTTCCAGATCTACGAATACAGCCTAAGGAACGTGTTTTCTAGCACCTGTCTTGCTGAAAAACGTATTGAAAGTGTCCTCTCCACCTCCAACGGTTTTATCACTGGTTTGTTATCATTTTTGTTGCCTTTCAAATCTATGAATTACACCCACACTACAATGATTTCCTTTCATGTGATCACATGATATTTCTTAAACGTCTTTCAATAAATCTTTGCGTAGGCATTAAAGAATTCAGCTTTACACCTACCAAACGTATTTGCTTGAAAGTATTGCAATTTAGTACGCCTTTTTTAGATCTGCCGAAAGTGAATCTATCTTTTATCTGAAATCACATCATCATCGGTGCATTGTAATTATTTCATTCTGCTAGCCAACATCACCACGCAAGAGCTCATTTATGGTAGTGTCACTTTTGCAAACTGCTTGTGTTAACGTATTGCGCACTGCATTGACTTTTATAACAGAGAAGGAGATTTGAAAACTGTGAATCAGGGTGTAGTCTGTTGCCAACAGAACACCATACTTGCTTAAAAATAGGAAGGTCATTTATTGTTGTGATGTGAATAGGCCATCATGATGCTTGGCGCGGTGGCTGATCATTCACAATATTTCCTCTTCATGACTTCATATCAGTTTCTTTCATTACAGATTGATGTTAAGTTGTGTCTTTGAGGATTTGTATCTTTATTCAGATCTTCTCTGTATTGTGTTCATTGACTATCCATTAAATGCATTTGATTTGGCACCCACCAGTCACTGTCAATATTCCTACTGCTATGGTGAAAATTGAATGTTCAATCCTGTAGCTGCATGCCAACTTGGAGGAGTATCTCACTCGTTAACTGTGTTGTTTATTTCACATTGTTTCATGCTAAGAATGAGGACTGCACTTTGATCTCTTATTTGATTGATACATCAAAAAAAACATAGTTAATACTAATGCAATGTGTCTATGGAATATTGAGACAAACATTTTTAGGAATTTATTCATGTGGGTGACAAAATCAGTGTTCTAAATTATTAGTTCAAGAGGTGTATCTAGGATCTTTAATATAGTCATGATCTTGAATCTAATGTAGAAACCATAATTTTAAAAAGGAAATCTAGTGTTATGTTTCTACTTTGCATAATAGGAGCATAAATTGTTTTTAAAGTCATTAAATCTTGTGCAGTTTTTTTTTAGTTATCTCAAGTATTAAGTGTATTTCTTTATTACTTGAGTGAGCTAATATCATAGAGCCCAAAGGTTATTTGGAGGAGTTATGTTTTGTCTTTTATTTTTAAATATCTCAACTAATTTCTTAAAATAAATTTATTTTGAGATTTTATTTTGTAATGTCTATAGGTACAAATTAAACAAAGGAAAAGCCTAAGGAGGTACAAAAAAATCAAACTAAGGGCAAACCAAGGTACAAGGAAAAGCAAAGGCAAAAAGGTACAAAGTGAAAGAGAAGGCTATCAAACGAAAACGAAAGGAGGGGAATTTTTTTTTTTGAAAACACAATGTGTTTTTTAAACACTTTAGTGTTTGATCAACACTACTTCACGAAGTTGTTTATCTTTTCGTTTTAGAACACTAATTTTCATTTGGGTCTAAAACAAACAATTTGATTTTCATTGCAAAGGGCTTAAAATGAATCTTAGGACAAACTCACTAGATTTTGTTTGAGGTTAAGAATTGAACAATCAAAACTCACACTTCATTTTGGTGCTTAAAACGAATTCACAATTGCTTTGAAGGCTATAAAACGAACAAGTGCTTGAATTGTAGATTTGTATTTCGAAAAGCGTATCCCCTTGCTTTGTGCTAATCTAGGTGCAAGAGAAACACTCAAAATACATTTTATTGCTTTGAAACACTTCAATTTGGGCTTAAAAAATTGACATCTTGAAAGTATGTGAGTAGGGGAATTTTGTTACATTCTCTTTCTTTGTGCCAAGATTGATCGAAGCTACTTGATTGTGTTTTTGCTCGCTTTTGTTTATCTTAGAGGGCCTGCCTTGGGGAAAAAGTACTCACCCAAGGGAACGACTCAACCGGTAACACTCTAAAGCCAAGAGTATTTCCAGCCGGGATATAAATGTGGGTTTTGGTTAAACACCATAATCACGCGGTTGGCTCCGACAGGATGGATCCGAAAGGGGACTCTTGCCGTATGGGTCAATCTCCACAAATGGAAAGTCCTTACTAGAACCCATATGCTAGAATTGGCCAAAATCCTTAATCTATTTATTGGTGCGAGAATGGTCATTCTGAAGCCGCCCCACACTTTTACTGGCCTTCTAGTAGAGATGGAAAGCATGCCATGGGAGTTTCATGGGTGTTGATGCTGCTTGGCTGCCCCATTGATCTTTATAATGAGCCGTGGGAGGGGAGCTAAAGGGGTCAAGCATCTAACCATCCGCTAGAGATACGTGAATGGACTTGTCCAAGTGGGAATCCAACAAATATTGTCTTACACATCCATAGGCTTGTAATTGCTCCTGCTTGAAAACACAAGGTTGTGAGCTCGAAAATATTTTGCAAACAAACATTCAACATGATTCTCAAAATTTCAAACCCTCTTTAAGACAAATATCATTGAATCAATCCATATGTTACTACTTTCCCTGCGGATTCACGTTCGTAGAGGTTCCTAAGCATTGGATTATACCTCAATTTGTCTTCTTGAGTGAACAATAGGAAAACCCTTGCTTTAAGTTCATTAAATTTCCACATAAAATATCTTGTGGGGTTTAAAGAAATTAAGACATTGGACATCTTAGTTTGAAACTTTAATCAAGAGTAAAAAGTTGTGGTAAAAAGGAATACACTCAAGCAAAGATAACAAATTGGACCCCACACATGTGCTCGGAGTATCTTTGGTCATATTGGTCTTTGATTGCTCTTAGAGAAAAGTGTGTTCTTCAATACCTTGGCCTAGTAAACAAAGTCTCTCTAAGTCTCTTAGGATCAAAATCAAACACTTCATCCACCTCAAACATTTATCAACATCATCCCACAAACAACTTTAAAGCTTTGAAAACATCATTACCTAGACTTGGGTACATCCCTAAACCAAATCAAAATCATTTGTTTAGTTAGGTGTGTTTGGATGAATCCTTCCATGCACATTTAGTTAAATTATCACCTCTTTGAACAAGTTCATCCTAAGATAGCATTTAACATCTTAGGGTTTACAAGTTCATCATCCACATCAAACAATCAAAATCAAAATCCCTAAGTCTAGCATTGATTCAAAGTTCCTAAACGTTCATCACTCATATCATCCACCTTTCATCCTCCATCTTGCCATTGGTCCTAAGAACCTTAGAAGTCACTTTCATAACAAGGTCAAAACACAAGAAGAACATGGAATATAAACTTGATCCATACATCTTGGGTAATCCAAATCAGTTGAATCTTCAAAGCCTTGCAATGCCTATCAATTATCAAAGTCCATGCATAGGATCATTTCCTTCGACAAATGTCAATGGTACAACAAGTGTGAGTATGCCCAAGTCAAAGTTTGGAACACATTTCCCAATGATAGATCTAAGTCCAAACCTACAAATCCACCAATTGAATAATCAATGCATGAGCCTTGAAACGAACAATGTCATTCCACCAAATCCCTACAAACTAAATGTGGATGTACCAAGTGCAAGTTTTCGAAACATGAATCCTCACTCGGAAAACTTTGGAAAAATGATTCCCAATACCAACAATGTTCATCCTATCATGCCAAATCTAAACATCATCCCAAATCAACATTATCCAAAGTCAATTTTCCCATAATCCCATTCAAAAACCGCAAACATGCATGCCAAAACTACTTGAACACAAGCCAAATCAACTATCTCAAGTGAGTCAAGATCAAAATCAAGAACAAATTTGGCGAGATCAAATTGCGGAACTTTCCAAAATAGTTGAGGCATTGCACCAAGGGAAATCTCCACCACCATTACCTACATCATTCCTTGGTTTAGGGATTCCCCCTTTCCCTAACACCAATCATTCCATCCAAATCAAATCACCAAATGAATGAACAAACGGTCACATAAATCCTTCAATATACTATCGAATATCACAACAATGGATGGTGACTTAATCAAACAACAAATATTGATCCTAAATTGAAATACGGTTCCCAAGGACCTATCGTACCTTATAGTCATTCCAACTATCACTATCCTTCAATCATTCCAACACCACTATCAATAATCTTATCACATCTCAACCCCCCCCTCACTATCATGCGATCAAGCCCGAAGGATCTCTTCAAACACTCCTTGTCACTACATCCAACATGATTCCTAAATCCCCACCACCCCCACCACCACCAATTTCCACCACATCAATCCAATACAACGCGACATTACAAGCTGCTTTTCAAAAGGGATTCCAACAATATCTAGCCATGCAACAATCAACACAAGCTCAACAAGCTCAACAATCCTCTCAAGTTTCCCAAACCTCTCAAGCTACCCAAAAAACACAAGCACAAACACAAAAAATGATTGGGGATAACAATGGGCATTCAACCATTGGTGATAGCATTGACAATCTCCCCACCACAATTGATGAAAGCATTGTTCAAGATCTATCCATCAAAGAACACATTGGAGATGTTTTTATCTCATTCAATGATCAAATCGACATATGTCAAGAGTCACTTTTGAATCACGATCAAAATCCACCAACAAAAATTGACAATGAGCCAAATCAAGAAATATCAACATCACTTGACTCTATGGTTGAAGATATTCACAATCTCTCCACCGCAATTGTCGAAAACAATGATCAAAACCTCTCCATCGAGGAGCACATTGAAGATATTTCCATCCCATCCAATGATCAAATCGCCATACATCAAGAGCCACTCTTTAGTGATCTTTTTCAAGGAGTGTTGGGACTATTTGATCCAATTAACATAATGCATGATCCGTTGACCAATGATCATATTGAAAATGTCTCTACATCGCCTTACGAGTTAGAGGACATATCTCAAGAATTTATTCCAAAGCATGATCAAAATCTTTCACCAAGGTCTAGCAATGGTCCCTTCCAAAACATGTTGATCCCCTTTGACCGCATGGTTATAGATACTGAAAGAACCCTGAACTCGACACTTGAGGATATTGAGCCATTCCCCTATGTCTAATAATGACGCCCAAGAACCCTTGTAAGCAATCCATCCTTTGAAACTTACTCATGTCAATAACTTGATTCAAAGCATGATGAAAGCAACTCCAAAATTATTCAAGAGCAAGAATTTGTATCTTCAAGATACTACAATAATCTAACGGAAACTCTCCTATCTATGCAAGATGATCATATCCATGTAGCACATAATCCTC
>VDFB02126271.1:105962-170509 GCA_007258455.2 Sequoia sempervirens
CTTTCTATCGCGAGATCGACCTCAAATTGAATCCTTTTCGCCGATCTCTAGGCAATGTACCAGTTGTACTTTTCCTTTATCATCCAAAATCGTAAAATTTTTAATTTCGATCACAGCAAGTTTATTCTTTGAACCAATGCAACAAGTACATTGCTTCAAAGAGGGGCAAAATGTAGACACGTCAAATTAGCATTATGCATATTCATCCACCCAATAAATAAATTAAATGCATCACATCCATTCACCTAGTAAACTAGGTTCTTATCATCAAAAGCTCAATCATAGTTTAATTAAATAAATCAAGCTTTATTTAATTAAAATCTCAAACATGCATCTTCCATCCTTTTCCGATTTAAATAAAACAAATATTTAAGTCTTAAAAGTCAAAATCATCTAATCAGCATTAAATCAGCATAATCATCATCTATTTAATCTAACCCTGATTAAATACTCACCCACTTGCATTCTCTAGATTTGGCCTCTTGCACATGAAATTGCATTTAATTGATTTATCAAAATCTTTATTTTCAACTTGGCATAAAAGGAGAATATTCTCCAAGTTTGAATCTCCCCCCAAGTGGACATGTACACCCAATAGAGCATTTATGAGGCCTTACATGTCTCTTACATGTCTCCTTCCAAGGTCAAACTCAGCATTCATTGCACAAATTCAAATTCAAATTTTCCCTCTCATGGGCACTCTTCCCAAATCTTGCACAACCATTGGCCTATCATCACTTGACAAGTGGCCTTATCTTATTAGCTTGATCTTTGTCCCACATTGGTCCATTTTCAACACTTAGCATTTTGAAAATCTATAAAATAGAGGCTTCATCTCTTATCAAATCCTTCACAACCTCCACAATTTCATCCAAAAAGCATATGCAAAGTTACTCTCCTTGAGAACTAATTTTGCTCATCATTTCCATGGCATCATCATCATCTAAGCTTATGAATCAAGGATTGGGAAAGGGTCACTAGCACATGTGACACCAATCCAATATGAGATAGTTTGCATCATGTTTTCTTATGCTTTTGCTTTAGATCTTTTGTCATTTATTTGCATTTTGAACATGATGTATTATTTCATAAGGATGTTAAATATTTTGATTTGTTGTTGAAATACTAACGATTCTGTGGGTTTTATTGTTAGATTTCTAACCACATTTTGCAAATTTAGCATCCACAATACCCACCAAGTGATGATTTGATTAATTAAGCCCTTTTTTAACTCCTTGTGTTTGATGATTGATAATCGCTTCAACTGATTGTTTGATTTGATGATGTTTGATGATGTTGATAGATTGATCTTATGATAGGTGAGGATCAATGATAGAATGATGATGATTGACCTCATGATAGGTGAAGATCAATGATAGAATGATGATGATTGACCTCACGATAGGTGAGGATCAATGATATGATGATGATGATTGCCCTCATGATAGGTGAGGATCAATGATAGATGCTCAATGAGATTTGATCAAAATCTCATTGGAGCTGATAGAGTTGATTGATTGATAAGATTGATGATTTGCAATATGATGATCATAGGAGGATTTTAGAATTCTTCAGTCTAGGGAATGCTTCCTAAAGATGTGGGACATGATTTCACATCTGGTGCAGGCTGATTTGGATATTATCAATTGATGTGGTTTACCATCTTTGATTGATATGACCTAGTAGAGGATTGATTAATGTACTGAGATTTGATGGTGTACTGATACTTGATGTATAAGCTTATTTAGTCAAATATTTTGTGATTTCTTCCACTTTGTTGATGTATCTCCTTCACACATTTGGATATCATTGTACACTTGACATTATGATTTTGAGGTTATGTGATATGCGGCGATGATTAACGATCTATGTGTCTATATGTGATTTATGATGGATGCATTTAATTTCTACTTTATGATGCTTATATGATGTTTAATGTGATGTTTATGTGATGTATGAGATGACGATTATGTATGTATGAAATTATGATATGATGATGTATTAATGATGATTCTATATGCTTTATGGATGATGTTTTATACTATGTGAGATGAATTTGATTATGAAAATGATATGTGATGTTTATGCATTTTTATGTGTTGATTATGTATGGATGCAATGATGATATGATAATTCATGATTGATGATTATATATACTTTATGTATGATGTTTTATGTGATGATTATGCTTACCTGAGTTTGCAAGACTTCAAAACCTCTAGGATCTCAGTTTGTCTAATAACTAGTTCACTAGTAGCATTCCAATAGAGTTGGGAAGTATTTCAGGTCTTGTGAAGCTTAACAAATAATCAACTTATTGGATCCTTTCCCAAAGCTCTTGGAGATTTGAAGAGACTCACTCATTTAAGCTTGAGGAGCAACAATCTAATAGGACCCCTTTTTCCATCATTGTTTTGCTAATCTGGTTAGTCCTTTGTCAGTCTTGGATTTGAGTAATAACAAATTCATAATTCGTATTCCATAAACCTTGGAGAATCTATCTTCACTACTGATTTTAGATGTTCATAACAATGACATTATATCTTTCATGTTCCTCAACAAATTTTTCTATTTGGAGATCTTACTTTGCTAGATATGTCTTTCAATCTTCTGAATGGACCATTATACCATGTCATGTTCTTCAACAACTTTTTCTTCTTGAAAATATTACTCTGTTGGATATGTCTTTCAATCTTCTTAATGCAACTATATGAAATGATTTTGATTATGCATGTGATCTGCAATGCACTTCTTCTTGTGTTTTTTGATGTGGATATTATGATGTAATGCATGGATGGATGAATGATGTGATAATGTATATACGATATGAGAATTCTTTCTAATGTATGCGAATGATGATGCAACTATATGAGAATGTTGTGTTTTTGGTTAATGCCAAATGTACTCAATCCATTAATGATAGAGATAACATGAATGTGAAAATTATTCCAACCTTGGAAATCCCATAAATATAGATGCAAAAACTAACATGGATGCAATCTAACTTAATAATCTAGATCTAATATGCAAAATTTGTCATCATAACAACCAATTTTTTCATGCTTTTTATCATCATGGAGCCTTTAAAATGTTGAAAGTGAGTACAAACATCGATGGTATAATTAGACCATGATGATCTGAGTACTACTTCCATGATTTTTGATATTGTAAGTTAACAAAAGCATCTAGGTATAATTAAACTGAGACGACTTGAGCATTACTCTGGTAAACAGACAAGAGTTAATCCTTTTCCTATGCAAATTTAGAATGTCATCAATGATACTTTGTAGAGCACATCTCACGAAAATTTGCACAGTAGTAATGATCAACTCACAAACAATAGACAAAGAAAAATCATATTCCTTCATGGCTCCTCTAGTTCAATACATCATCAAGGTGCTCCAAAGATATAACAACAATCAAAGTACAATAGTTGAACATTTGTGCCAATGTGATAAAACCATGATTCAAAAGAACATCATCCATTTAGATTTGTTTGTTTTGATTGATTTTGTTGTTTGATGTGTAAATTTTAATGATTGATGTTCAATGTTGAGTTGCATGATGATCGTTGTGTTTTTGGCATTGTCCTAATATTGTTTGTTTGTTGGTTTAAGATCAAATTTTATTGCTCCTAGTGAATTCAGGATTTTTCCCCCAATGTAGGGTGAGACACGACTGCGATGCTAGGATATGTACATAAAGCTTTCCAATGATAGGTAGAATGATGGTGAAAATGAATGGAAAAATTGAATGGTTGGTATGCTCAAATAGATGGACAAGCTAACCTATCACAAATAGCGTATGTTGCCAAGTTTTTGACAACTTTTTTAATTGCACTTTTTTAGATTTTATGATTTTTTAAATTTTTCTAATTTTTCACTTTTTTGTATTTTTCAATTTTTTTGATTTTTTGGTTGTTACCAAGATGCCTGTTTGCCAAGTTTTCTTTGAGGCAACCATTTTTTAGGACATTTTCTGATGTTTTTTGTATTTTTGACTCTTTTTTTTTAATTTTCTTAGGATATTTAAGATGAAATGATATGACCAAATTTTCCCTTAATCTCGTCAAGAACAATGGAAGAAAATGGGACATGGATTTTGATAAGCTAGAAGATATGGAATGGAAGAATGCAAGGATAAGGATAATGAATAGGATGAGCAAGATCAATTAGATAAGATATAGACATAATGTCCAAGTTTTTTTTCCCCTATTCCTCATCAAGACCAAGGAAAGGAAGAAATGATGTATTTAGAAAGAATGATGGGATATGGATAAGGTGAAGGATATGGCATGGAAGATATGGATAGAGCATATAGGATAAGATATATGATGTTCAAGAAGATCGTTAACCTTGTCAAGATCAAAGGTGGGAAATGTGGAGGATAATATGTGCATGATAGGAAGGTGGAAGAAGGACTTAAGCATCAAGTTTCATGACCAAATATCCCTTTAATAAACCATGGCAATGGGGATTAGACTCATAAATGTTGGCCTATTAAAGGTATGATGGAAGAACTAAGGACTTATCCAAAGGTTTGGATGAAAGGAGAAAAATGGGGGATGAATGTTGCATAATGTATAGGAAGTGGGAAGGCTTGTTGATGGACAGATGTAAAGGATTGCAAGGTCAACATTGGCACACACATTGAAGGGTGATGGAGTGATGAAGGAAAGATGGATTTGGAAGATGATAGGTTTTTAGATGGCATATTGGAGGAAGCTTTTGGATTAGCAAATGTGGATGCCAATTTAGATTTTATTGCTTCTATGAAACTTTTTGGAATCCACATGACTTTTGACTTTGAATTTTGCTTTGTCGGCCTTTGTGGCCTTTTGAAATTTTCTTTTTGCTTTGATGGCCTTTGTGGACTTTTGAATTATTTTTTTGATTCATGGACCTTTGTGGTATTTGAAAATTTCCTATTTTCTTTGAGGGGCCTTTGTGGCCTTTTTTATTTTTCCTTTGATTTTGGATCAGATTTTCTTTTATTTTTACATGCCTCTTCGAGGAGACATGTTGATCCTTTCATACATGTGGAATTTGATATGGAATCTTTTGAAATTTGGCACCCAAATTTCCTCCAAGAGAAATGGGAGGGATGGATTGAGATGAATGGTATGGAGGTATTTTGGATGATTGAGTATAGGTATAATTTTGAAAGGGCATCAAGGATGTGTGTGTTTGTTGTTCTTGAGGGATAAAATATGGACCTAGGATAGATGGAAAGTTTGATGGACTAGGATGAGAATCTAGGATAGATGGAAGGTTTGAAGGACTAGGATGAGGACCTAGGATAGATGGAAGATTTGAAGGACTAGGATGATGACCTAGGATAGATGGAAGGTTTGAAGGACTATAACACTTAGGTGTATAACCAAGGCCATGGTAATATGGGTTTTCTTGAGCAAAAAGGGGTTCTACGCTACCTTGTTCATGGAGACTTAATATTTTTCCTTTGTAGTTCATACTTTGACACATTCGCTTACCAGTGGGATATGTATTGTTTGTGAAACAAGATGCAAGTACATTTTTAGGCGAATATGATATGGATGAAAGGATAGGTGTTGGAAATGAACCAAAGCACGTAAAGATGGAGGCTCCCAATTTGTAGGTGTGTGATTCATGGATAGCTTGTATAGGTGTGATAGGATCTTGACATGGGGATGATGGGGTGTTTTGATCTTCACTTTGAAAAGGATCAAGAGGTGTAGGAGATGGAGTAGCTTGCTCTTCATTAGGTATAGAATCATCATGTAGTTCTATGAAAGGAATATCTTGATCTTGATGAGGAAGGGAATCATGGAATTTTTTAGAAATCATATCTTAATCATCAGGTGGTGGGACATCATTAGATAAGCTGAAAGAATTATCATGCTCTTGGGATGCAATGGAATTATGAGATGATATGGATTCATTAGATGGGGTAGAAGGACTTGGAAGGGTGCTTTTCTCTTGAGATGGAAAGGAATCATTGTGGATGAAAAGTGAAAGGAGGGGATCATCATAAAATTCTTGAGAGATGGGGTCCTGGTCAAAGATTGGAATAGCTTGTGGAGTTTTGGTATCATTGGATGGAGTGGAAAGAATGCTTTGATCTTGATGTGTGGAGGAGTCTATGATACCATGTTTTGGACTAAGAGATTGACATGAATCATTAGATGTAGAAGGTATGATAGAAGAAGGTGGTTGGATGGAATCGTTAATTTGGGTGAAAAAATCACGAGGTATATTTTGGCTTATGGGAGATGAAGATAGATGCATGACATGGTAAGATTGTTCAATATCATTCATGTTTGAAGACTTTGATTTGGGTTTCTCATTTAAATTTTTCAATAATTTAGATGATGTAGTTGTTGGTGGAGAAGGTGTCATTTCTAGATTTCTGTCAGAGGAATAAGAACAAATGTCTGGCAGCAAATATCTCTCTATGGTTTCCCTTTGCATGTCAAGGATTTGTTGTTGAAGGTTTTTCATTTGTTGAGTTAAAGTATTTAATTGATCCTCATCTATTTTAGGTTGGTGAAATCTATTGAAAGAATTTCCTTCAGCCTCAACCATGATGGTTTTATGTTTAGGAACTTTAAGATGTTAGATCTTGGTTTAGTTTGGATAATTTCACTCACAAATGTCAGTTTCAACAAGTTTAAGATTCTGTTGTGGCTGAGGAATGATCTCATTCTAGAAAAGATCCTTAATTATGGTTCAAACTGACGAACATACAAGGAATTTATCTCTCTATTTTTTCATTTAATGGATGTGCTAAAACATGGTATGTATGTGCTAAAAGATTGCATAGATGCACTATAATATTGCTTGGATGTGATGAAACAAAAGGTAAATGTGCTAAAAGATGCTATGGATGCACTGGAACAAAAAGTGAATGCACTAAAAGACACACTCAATGCGCTGAAGGATGACTCAGATGCGCTAGAAGAACTATTGGATGCACTAAATAAAACTAGGGATGTGCTAGACTACCCCTAAGTCTGATGATTTCAGCTTGGTATTTTGTGGGAAGGATAATTTTACAAATGTGCTAGAAAAGGCAATGTATGCACCAAAACAAAGAATGGATGTGCTAATATGGGATTTTTTCAATTTTTTTTCAATTTTTCTTGTTTTCTTGTCTTTAAATAAAGGGAATTGGTTGATTTTCTAGATGTTCTTCTAAATCAATGGTTGAAAATTGTTGTGTGTGATGTTTGCTTTTAGAATACACATGTAAGACACATCAAGAAAGAATGATTTCTAAGGTTGGCCATGACAATATTCATCAAATTCCCACTTGGATTTTACTCTAGTTGTGCTTACTTTAGCAGATGATTAGAAGCTTGACCACACTGACTCCCCTCCACAACACTCACTTCTCGGGTCAGCCAAGCTTCAGTTCTCATGAATCTCCCATGACGAACTTCTCAGATCTCTACTAAAAGCCACAAGAATATGGGAAAACTTGGCAAGGAACGTTGCTACACCAATGAATAGAAAAGGGATGTTGGCTTGCTAACACAAAAGGATTTAGTGTGGGAATTCGTTTGGCAAAGATTATACATGCAACAAGTGACCATTGTTGCCCATCTTGTCAGTACAACCTCTCATGATACTTGAACTTTCCTCAAGTACCCACATTTATATATTGGGCGTAAGTGGCTTGGATTTAGCCTGTTCCTAGTTTGGGTCATTCCCGTAGAGTGAGTACTTTTTCCCACTATGATAGGCCCTCTAAGGATATAACAATAATGAAAAGAATGGGTATGGTTTTTTGGTCACCCACTTAAGGGGAGAGAATATGCCTACCACCTTCAATCACAATAGACAAGGGGTTCAATTAACCTTTTAATTGAGCTAGATTCCTATCTTAATCAAAAGAAAGCAATAATATTTCTAGCCCTTGCAAACACCATTAGCAGTTTCAACAAATGTATTTGACACGCATATTTAGTACAATGGATATCAGATTATTTTTCTTTCACTTCAATTCTCCATGATCCTCTTAAAACCTACAATAAATACTCAAAATTTTATATTAGATCAATAAATAAGAAGATATAAGGGTTAGATGAATGATTAAGCATAAAAACCCTAAAACTTAGACCAAGTTACAATGTGATTTGAATTTAGATGTAAAATTGAAAATTTTAACTTTACAAAAATTGAAAAAAACCTATACCTTTGAATAGCTTATGAAATTTTATACCATTTCAAAAAAAAAATCTTCAAAAAAGACCTTTGTATGACTAAGATATCACCATTTTAAGATTGACTATAAAAACACTAAAATAGAGATCATATGCACTAAAAGACTTTTTGGATGTGCTAAAAGAACTATTGTAATGTATGTGCTAAAATAATTTTCAGATGCATTGAAAGAAAGATCGAATGTGCTATAGAACCCCCTATATGCGCTGAAACAAATGTTGTATATACTAAATGATTCTATGGATGTGTCATAATAGAGACTAGATGTGCTAAAAGACTTTTCAGATGCATCGTAATAGAGATTGGATGTGCTAAAATACTTTTTGGATGCGTCATAACATAGATTGGATGCACTAAAATACTTTTCAGATGTACTGAAAGAACTTGTGATCACACTAAAAGAAGTTCACATTCAGAATCTACAAAACAACTTTCCAAAAACATTAATAAAAAGGGGCTAGGCCGAATGGTGGGTGCCAAAATGTATCGTGTGAATTGTGAGAGTTAGTAAATGAATAACAAAAACACACACAACCAATGAGATGTATTATACTAAAGATTTGAATCACATAATTAACCAAATTAAAACAAAACAAATCTCTAAAATCGTTTCATTGTTCTCTATTCTTAAGGATCCTTTAAATCATTAGTGCTCTCATATTTGTATATGCACTATGACTAGTTTGGATGACAACCTAAGAAATGAGATGTATAAAATGCAACATGATTGATCTACAAATGATATGATACTAAGATTATGATGCTACTATAAATGAAAATGGTAATATAACAATGGATATGATACTAAAGATTATGATAAAAATGCTATATAAAAGCTAAGATGATAATGAAAATACAAATACTAGACTCAAGCCATGATACTAAGCTAAAATGATAAAACAATTCTATATGTTAAATGTCTAAATGCTCTATGCTCAAACGCTAAATGCTCCAAATGCTCCAATGTAATTCCTACATAATAAGTTTACTCAAAGATGGGATGTAAAATGTTGTAGCAAGAGGTTGTATTTATAGGATTTCCAAAGCATCTTGTGCTGTGGTAGTGATCAATGGTCAAGATTTCAACATGAGAGATGAACAATGGAGATGGAAGAGGTTAGAAAGAATCATGGAGGATGTTCCCTTGACCAAGGGAAACATGCCAAATGTATGAGGGAATAAAATGTGTGAAAATGCCAAGTGTCCAAAGTTTGTTTTGGAATTGGTTGAGGATAATTCTAATTTAGAAATTAGATTTATTTAAATTCATGTGACACTTGATGAGGTGGCAAGAGGAAAAGTTGTAGACATGTGCTTAAATTCAAATTGGGAATTTAAATTTAGTGAGAAGGTTTATTAATTAAATAAAACAATCTATAGGAATTTTTTATTTAATTAAATTTAGAAGAATGTGATTTAAGATGGTAGAATTAGAAAAGTGTGAATTATATAAATAAATTTAGCATTTATTTATAAGTAGACGAAATAAGAGGTTTATTGATTAAATAGCTTGTATTTAATTAATCAATTGTCTTGACTGATTTTAGGTGTATACATTGTCATTTCCCAAAGTACCATCTAATTTTATATTTTCATCCAAACTTGAAAACATTTCTAAATTTCCTATCATGTGGTTGCTGCATCCTAAGTCTAAAAACCATACATTCTTTTCATTTGTTTGTGCAACATTGCATGCCAAAAATATGGTACTTTATTCTGATTTTTTTGTTTTGATTTTCTTTTGTGAAATTTGAATTTTGTTTGCTGAAATTATATTGCTTCTTTCTACATTCATTTGTATAATGCCCAAAATTTTTGCAACAGTGACATTAAATTTTAGATTTGTCATACTTTTGGCCTTGAGGCTGATTTTGAGTTACATTGTGACTTGGGTATTGGTTGCTACCTCTTCCACTTGAATTTGATGGGTTGTTTTTTCCACCTCCATACAAATTTCTTCCTCTACCTCTGCAATTTTCTCTTCCTCTATCTCTTCCATGGTTGATTGAGGCTTGTGTCTTGAATGCATACTCCAATGATGAATTTGATGACCTACTTAGTCTATGCTCATCAGAAATGAGAGATGCATGGAGCTCATCAAATTGTGAGAAATTCTTTGTCTCCTCTATGGCCACAACAATGAATTCAAACCTTGTGGGTAAACTCCTTGAAATATTTTCAACAACTCTCCTATCTTCAAGTGTCTCACCATGGGATCTAATTTATTAACTGAAACAACCACTTGTGTGAAGAAAGTGTCTATTGAATCTGCATCCTTCAAAAAGATTGTTTCAAAATCCCTTCTTAGCATTTGTAGCTTTGTTGTTTTAACCTTTTCCATTCCTTGGTATGTTGTTTGGAGAATATCCCATGCTTGTTTGGACCTTCTTGTTGCTGCAATCATTGGAAAAATGCTCTCATTCACTGCTTGAAATATGTAGAAGAAGGATTTTGAGTCTTTTTTCCTATTATCCCTAAATAAGTCCTCTGCTTGTGATAATGCATTATATGTTGCAACATCAGCTAGTTCTAGAAAACCATTCTCTACTAGATCCCATATGTCTTGAGAACAAAACAATGCTCTCATAGTGAGACCAATAATCATAATTTTTACCATTGAATTGAGGAATTTGTGGATTTGTCAAGCTTGTGTGTGTGCTTGCCATTGTTGACTATGAATAGCTTGTTTGAATGCCTTTGTTGGAGCTCTTTGAAAAACTTTTTTTTGACAACTATTGGCCTTGCTAAACCTTGCTTTGAGAAACCTTTAGCTTTTTCAAAACCTTACATGGAGCAACATTTGGCTTTGATAGTAGGTGAAGGGAAGAGGCAGAGGATATAAAATATAACAAAGCAGTAAAATAGAAATAAAGAGTAGGGAAAAAAAATGCAGAGATATCAAAACAATTTGTATTTTGTTTGTCATCATAAACCAATTACAAAGCTACTGCTCTTTCATATTACTTAGAAAATATTGATATTCATAGTCCCCTATTCCAGTGGTTGTTTCAAGCTATTGTTGTTGTTATGCTAGCAACTACACTTTTTGTTTTCTTTCCACACACCCAAAAAGACTTATGAGCCTACATATATGCCCAGCTAAGAGAGAAAACCAAAAACATTAAATTACAATTAATTCTACTGTAAGAAATCCTACGAAAGGGATTTGCAATTGAAATATATTCAAAAACTATGTTGAAGTGTTGGAAGGTGGCTTGAAGAGGAGTTGAAAATGATTTTGGTACTGCAGAAGGAAAGGATGAAGTATGTAGAGAGAATAATGATGTTACAAATGAGTAAACATAGGTAGGTAAGAAGTTGGGATTAATTCTAACAAAAATGTATTCAAAAATGATATTCAAAGTTCAAAACCAATCTCGGCATTGATCCAAAGGAAAAGTAAGAGAAGATACACTTCTAGATGATATTTTAGCACAAATTCACAATTATTATTATTAATAACAAGTGCAAGTCTCTGGTACCTTATCAATAGTAGCCCTGATATGCCAATAGGTGGAATCTAGGAGTGAAGATCTTATATGGCAAGGCTGCATGAAAGGAGAACTTCCCACCAGTACAATTGTACCTACTCCTTAAAACATTCACAAACTATAATGGTTATTAATAAAGTCTAAGGCAAGAACTATGAAAAAGTACCAGTTTGGGACTGCTTTGTATTTTCTCATGAGCCTAGCATGCACATCCATTTTCCTATCTTTGAAGGGATGTATGCTAAAATTCCACAGTTCCCTTCCATTGCAATTGTGAACCATTAAAACAATGATTTAGATATCTTATATACCAAAGTATGAATTATATAGAATAGAGGGAAGAGAGAAATTATTACTTTACATGGAAGATGACTGTATGCATGATCATGGCCGCCAATGTTGAAAATGCTATGTTGTAAAAATAATAATATATATGCTCAGATGTAACTAGCCATACTTTTTATAGGCCTGTTTTTCCAAATGAAAGTTGGAATCCATTATGGAAGAAATAGTGTAAATCTTCCATGTAGATGTGAAGAGATCCTTGGAAAATTTGGGGAGGAATCTAGCCTTTTAAACACTAAACCAATATCTCATATGCATATTGGCATACATTATGAACACAAAACCTATAGCTACATTGGGTACAACATAGTAGGGCGTGGCCAATAGAATTTCCTTACAAGAGACAATCAACCAATCCAATTCAAAAACATCCAATCCTAGTCCATGAAGGCCTGAATAAATTTCTTGTGTGTAATAATGTGTTGAGGAAACATCCAACACAACCATGAAAAAGATGTCAGCAGGGGAAAAGATAACGAGGAATTAAGTAATAAGCAAAGGTACATTTTAGATCTATTTTTATAAGGAATCAGATGCTTGTTAAACCTCCTTTTTGTTTCTCCTCCTCATGAAGTGATTTGTAGGAGAATCCTTAATTCAAAAGAAAATCCAATTTTGGCATTAAAAGTTGTCTAATAGTTTTCAATGCTATAGTAGTACATAAGCACAAGAGATAAAATAGGAAAAGAAATTTGAAACCCTTTTTGATGAGTTGCTAGAAAAGAAATTGATTTCACTACCCAACTTGGAAAGCAAGTGCTATAATCTATATGCTACAATGGAAATGAGATTGATTGAAGAAAGCCTTTGTCGTAGAAGGAGGAAAAGATAGAGGCAGAAATAGAAAATGGTTGCAAATGCAGCCAGACTAATCGGCCTTCATGAAGGTCCACTAGTTATATAGATATGAACATGGTAGAAAAGAACTTTCCTCAAGGGGGACTTGACCAGATTTGTAGGCCACCAAATTGTAGATGACTCTAATAAATTCCTCCGAAATATATCATCCCATCCAATTGGCCATATTTATAAAAGAAGATAACAATTTAGGGGATAATTGCACATTGTATTTTACAACTTTAGCATAATACACAATGAACGCCTGTGAGAAAAAGAGCAACAAGGCCCATAGATGAGCCAACTATGGAAAAAATAGCTAAACTCACTGCCAATGCAATTGTAATACACTATGTAATTTTCCACCAAAAAAACACCATGTAATACACTATAGCTTATGAAGTGAACAGATAAAACTAGAACTTAATCTTAAAAATGAGAAAAACAATTTGGTTCTTAGAGAGCAAAAAGGTATGCTATAGTGGATGGAACAAATGCCTAGGTAAATCAAAGGAGGTAAGTGTTGATTTTGGTATTTGGTCTTGATATAGTCAAAGTGCCATGCATGATTGTAAAGACCAACTAGTGTGGGATGTGACTAGTATGCTAATCTCCGAGATTAGAAGGTCAATTTATATTTGTCTTAAGTCTAAAGTGAAGCAAGGAAAAAGAGAAATTATAGAAAATAAGTAAAGCATTCAAAGGCTCGCCCTCATACATCTTTAGAATCATAGTAAAGGTTAATAGCTCATGATACAATAATTAATGGATGAGCTTATACACATAACAACTTGTTTTTATATTAAGATCATTGACCACTTAATCATTACATGAATATAATCTCCTTTAGAAACATTTATAGAGACTCCTCTATATGGTTCTAAGGAGGTCAAGATCAAGATCAAGTATCAAGTTCAAAGTTCAATTGTATTCACTTAACTCGAAATTTAGCTTTACATCAAGTTCATAGCTTAGCTATAAGGAACTACATCTCAACTAGAAATGAGCATACAACTGATATTTATATAGAAATCCTACCCACACTGATGTGTTCCTCCTCCCCTAGAAAGAACAAGTTGAATTATGTGAACTAGTGAAGGAGGAGGTAATGTGTCTACAAATTTAGTGTCATGGATTCTCCTACCAAAGGTTAGAGTCTATTATGTAGGTCATTAGTACAAACTCTATTGAAGTCTATTGCATAGTACAACACCTTGGAACACTGGTTGGGTGGATTTCCATCACAATGCATCATGCAAGACACAAGTCACTAACCATGAATGTTGGACTTGATCCTCATGGAAGATTTGAACTTTGAAGGAGCAATTCTTGCTAAAAGTTGGTGAGCTAAGTAATGGTGTATGTCTACCATAGGGAAGTCATGGATTGAAGACTATGAAATTTTAGATCATTGTGAGGAAATTTTGTGCAAGAATGGTTACATGTCCCATAGGCTATTAGATTGACTTGTGATGGCATATTTGATGGTGCATGCAAGTTTAGAGAAAAGCAGATGCTTGTCTTTCTATGAAACCTTAGGATCATGCCACATATCATTTGTAGTTATTAACTTTTGAGCAATATGCACTTTTAGGAAAAGTGGGTCCCACCACACAATATGCCACTACACTAATGAGAGAGAACCTAGTAGTTGATGTTGACCCATGGAAAGACTACATGAGTGATTTGTCTTGGATTATTTGGAGGTCCCATGAATTCTTAGAGCAATATGATTAGGCAATCTATCTATGGTGTGTGTGTGATGAATTTTAAATTCCTCACCACAACAATTGAAAAGCACCAAAATGAAAAACATGATTGACAAAGACTATCCACCAAGGCCAAGGGGTATCATTTTTCCATCACAAATAAGGAAAAAATAATTCTACCACTTGTGAAGAATTAACTATAGCTTTGGTGACTTTTAGGGTCCTTTCACGTCAAAGGATGTAAACCTAGACTAACCATTGGGTACAAAGTCTATCAAAAACATTAAAATTTAAGACTTCATTAGAGGAGATGCCTACCCTCAATCAGTTGATGTAGACTATCAATGTATCTCATTCTTTAGTCTAGGGTAAGCTGATCTTTTGAAGCAACTAATATCATCACTCTAGTTTAGTGGTCTACTTGTATGATATCTCCTAAGTTTGAGCATATGTAGCCTTCACCAATCCCCTCAATTATGCTAGTAGCTTGAGAATAACTAGCATATCATCTATGGGCAATGTCGGGGATAATTTGTCCAACTTGAACTCATCATACATTTTCTTCATGGTTTAGTCTTAAAGGTGAGGAGTTGTAAAGTTCTTGTTATCTCCATTAAATAGCAAAAGTTGGTCTTACCAAGTCAATATTGAATTTGGGCCTAGATGCCCTAAATTGATGTTGCCACTATCTTGAGTTACACTTCTTCATTAATTATATCCTTATCCAAGACATTGGTTTCCTTCTAGGAGGTTTAAATGCTACTTGTGTGCTAACAACTACTACTTGGGCCATGCTAACCATGTTGAAATTCTAGAAGCATGTCCAAGTATCATCAACCATGTGGGAGATAACAACCTTTGTGGATATGATCCACTTCTTGATCGTGTCATGCAACATCCTTGCAAAATCTAGGAATTGGGATGTTGGTTCAAAAGAAGGGAAAAAGCTCTTAAATTTTTTTCTACTAGGTACTTTGAAGAGCTTTGACTAACTCAAGGGATCCCACTAATAGCTTCAACTTGTTGACTCCAATCTAGATTAACTTAATTTCTTCTTCAGTTGAATCCAACTTTTCCTCTAAGTCATCTCCCTTCTCAATTAGCTCCTCTATTGTTTGAGTCTAAGTTTGCCTCTAGGTTTCTAACCAATGAAATTGGTTTTATTGCCTAATCATATTTTCCATTTGAGTGGTGGAGGTGGTGGCATATAGGAGATAGTTTTCTCCTATTTGAGTTGAGCCTTTAGGTCTTCTATTTGATTTTTGAGATATTTGATGGTGGCCTCATTTAGATTCTTTTTAACCTTAGTTATAGTGATATTTATTTCCAATTTCATGATCTACACTTGAGATTCAACTAACTACTTGAAAAACTTAGCTTGTGATTTCTTAATGTTTATGACCCTCTCTAGTACTATTGTCACTTGACCCTCTACGACCTTCATCTTTACCTTGAAAATTTTGATATTTGGTTTGGTTATTTCTAGCTCCTGATGTTTCCTCTTGAATCTCCTCTCTATGTAAATTAGAGTGGAATCAACTACTTTCGTACCTTCTTGGAGATACTCCTTTCTACTTGTCAATCATTGATGTTGATGTTGATAGCCTCTATTTGGTAGTTTGAGGCTTTCATTTGGCCTTTGAGCTTTTCTACTAGTAATGTGAAGTGGGAAAAATGCATGACATCCTACACTAGGTCATAATTTTTTTAGTTACTTGGTGTCTTGGATGGTAGAATCTACTTTCCACTTTCCTTTTGCTTCTTTTTGTCATGTGACTACTTGTATGTGGTTCATCTACTATTGATAAGTGAAATTATTTCTTATCATAGTCACACCTTACAATAATTTAGTGGTCTCCATGGAGAATATAAGAGTTTTTAGGGCTACCTACTATGCAATGGGAAGGTAAATTGATATTTGAGGAGATGATAGTCATCAACTAGTGGGAATTGAGATGTGTAACCAGCTAGGGAAGGGAATTGTGAGTAGTATTAAATTGTGGAAGGCATTAGAATGGTGTAGGTAATTACATGACTTGTTTTTTGTCAAAAATGAAGAGGAGGGGGAAGCTTTTGGGTAGATTAAGGTGAAAGGAATTAAGTGGGGGAAGGGGAAGGAAAAAAGGGAATGAGAACTAGGGAGGACATAAGGGTAAGTTATCATGAATTAAGAGGAGGAGGTAGTTGGTTTGTAGATTGAGGAGAAGAGGGGAAAGGAATACTTATGTTGCAAAAGCATTGGACTATATTTATTCTTTTCTCCTTCTATTTTGTGTTTAGATCTAGCTTTTATTTATGGTTCATCCACCTTTCCTATCTTTTTCTTCTTATATTCTTATTTTGGGTTGTCATCACCACATGTGATAGCCTATAATATAGCTTCCTTTTTTCTATTAGTGTATTCTCTGATGAGGAGGCAAAAGTGGCAGACTATCCCTTTATTTGGGAGATCTCCTAATTTTTTTGGCCACTTGGCCTTTATCCTACCATCATAACTATGGTGGCCACTACTTTCACCTTTTGTTGTTTTTATTGATTTTGTTGTTGGGTCTTGGTGACTAACTATGAAGGTTCTACATCCTTTGTGGATGTAGTGCAAGATTGGATTGGTGCTCTTGATGGTACTACTACAAATCTAGGAGGCCTTGGTTCAACTTCTTCCTCTCCTACTAAAGATGTAGTCTCAATTCTTCCCTTGAACTTGGGAGGTGTATAAGATGAGATTGGACCCTAATGGGAATGATCATATAGATAAATCCTATTTCTCATGGGTTCTTTCTTGTGTAGCAATTTTTATACTTGTAATTCAACTAGGTAGCTATCTATTCACTCCATTCAAGCTTCTTTAGTGTGGTATCAACTCATTGAACAAGTTTTCCTATACATTATGAGATTATTATAGAAATTTCATATGATTATAGAATTGGGGCTAGGAAGGCAACGGGCCAAGTGTCTATCAATTCCTTTGTTTTGGGCATCATTTAAGATTCTATATCTAGGCATATTTCGTGAGAAAATTTCTACTCAATATTGTTTATCTTCTTCAACTATGTTGAGAAGGGGCCTGTTAGGTCATAATTCCAATGGTCTTCAACCACACCTAGTTCCAGATACTCTTTCATTACATATAGCACTTACATTTCTTTCCTTTTGATGAATACTAGTTCATTGCATGGGTGAGGAAGGTGATGGAATGACACTTTGTCTATCCATTTTCCATATTGGTCGGCCAAGAGAAATTCATTGCAGATTGGTAGAAGAAAGACCACGCAGGAGGAATGAGGAGTGAAATATGGGAAGTGAAGAGATAAATGTATGTGAAGAAGAAGTGAGTAAAACAGAGTAAAAGGGTCGAGCAAATAAGGGTGCGAATAAAATGTATGGATGAAAGAAAATAAAGACTACATATTATACAACTGAATGTGCAGAGAACAGGGATGCATAGAAACGATGAACAGTGAATTGGAAAATTGGAACCATCCAAGAACTTGCAGATGGAAATCGTTTACAGATTGTAAATATTGTTTCCTGTGAAAAGAAATCAACAAGTTGAATTGTTTTGAAATTTTGGTATCATTTAAATCTGAATGTACTTTCAATTGTTTACCTCAGATACTTTGATAGATTGGGAATAGATTTTGTGAAAAGTTGAATGGAAATTAAATTGACAAATGAAATTGTTAGTTTAATTTGATGTTGGTTGCGAATTTCGCCAGTCTGATAAGACTTGTGATTTTTCGCCTTTGTGCTCTTCAGTCTCCAATTCATCTGAGCTAGTTCACAGATAGTTCGAGAAATCTGAACTCACAGTGTTGGACACATTGATAATTCCTTTCCCAATCATTCCTCTTCCGTTAAGCAACAATAAATCTGACAAGTAACATTGCTTGCAGTGGTCCATCAATATAAAATCAAACTTTGGACTTTTGGGCATAGTGTAATCTATGTGACTTTTGGGGTGTACCTTCTTACCACCCATTTTTTTTTTAATATATATGACTATCTTTTAAAGTAATATAAATACTATGTCTATTTATAAAAAATGTAGATCCCCTTCATCCTTTACGACCTCACACAAGTCCTCCACTCTGTCACTTAGTGTTCCTTCCATGACTTCCACCTTTGATGCAAGCCCCGAGACCAAACCAAACCAGAAAAAGAAAAAGGACAAAAATGTTAAAATAGTTTCTCTATAATTTCAAATGAAAGAAAATGCTCAGAGAGAACCCATTTAATCTCTGTGTGTAAATTTACACTTTCAAATATTGTCAGTATCCTCATGTTTACAATAATAGCCAAAAGAAAAGAAAAACTACAATAACTTACCTGCATGATTTATCATTTGTTTGGAACCATTGCAATTATTTGAATTTATTTCTGTAGAGATCACCTTGTTGTCAGGCCTTGACATCTTGGAAGCAATTCGAATGGATGAACACCCACAATAAGCTCTCCGCTCTAAGGCCAATCTGGGACCACATATCTGCACTGGAGATCCAGAATGGAGCCCTTCTGCTTCAAAGGAAAACTGTAAGAAAGCTAAACCTGCTAAATATGATGGACAAATGGTAATAAGATATTGTGATGATGTAATTCTTAGCTCATTTACAATCCATATTTATCAGGGAGAGAGAGTGAATATGTTTAATTTAGAATTTCATTTTGTTATACTTAGTTTTCTTGGTGTAGAAAAGAGAATATATAACCTTGATGGAACAAGATATTCCTCAGTTAGACCGGCCAGGACAGGGAGTATGCACTAGAAGTCAAAAGAGTTTTGATTCAACGGCAATCAAAGTGATATTTTCAGATGATATTCCATATTTGGTTTCTTCATATAACCTTGTGGTGGGGCCTAGCAGTGCTCATGTAGCCTTGTTTGAGAGTTATAGAGATTATTCTATACATGCTTTTACATATCTTTTGGTGGAGGGAGGTTTAGAAGGTTCATATAACTTTTTATGTAATGGAAATAAACATGAGGATTGCATCTTTAAGAGAGCATTTTTTTCAATTTTCCAACAAATATTTAAAAAATAAAATAAAGTATATTTTTCTATAAATTAGATATATTTAAGAAGTTTTAATAATAAAATTTATATGTTTATGTTAATTTTGTTTATTTGGATAGAGTAGTTTAACACAATGATATATTGATATATAGCATAATCTTGTGTGAAATCAGGTTCATTTTCTAATCCATCACCCTTCTTCAATTACACGTACTTTCATTTATTTAATCTTATTACATCTCTATCCACAATTATTTCTATACATCTACCATTTATTAAACATTCACTTGCACTTACACCCATACAACCATTATCCACCTAGATATTATTGTCTTCCTATTTATGGTCAATCTTGTAACATGCATAAGTGATATTGCATGACATGGAATTGATCCCTGAAATTAAAAAAAATGTATTCAAATTTTGTAGATTCCTACCTAATTCAATTCATTCTTGCCATGACCTAACTTGGTATATGCTTCATCGAATTAATTACTATGTATTGGTAATTAAAGACATTCAATGTGCAACATTTTTCATAAAAGAACATATGAAAATCATCTAGTTATCATTCACATATAATTTTAGTTATCTTTCAATTTGGAGCACTAAATTATTTAACCTAATTATGCAAAACCAAGAAGCTTGATGATTTGAACCCTTTCTAGTTATGGTGGATTGGTTCCTTCCCATGGTTAAATGGCTTCTACTATTTGGTTTGAACAAAGAGAGAATATCTATCTCAAATTCTAGGATAATTTTGTCATTGAAGAGTGTTGTCTTTGATCACTTTATGACCATAAAGCTTGTATGATCAAGGAACTCAAGATAGGAGAATATGGTGATTGTGATTTTGTGATCTCCTTGAGATATATTTTAAATTATTAGTCCTTGACAATAAGTGAAGAACAAATTTTTGAGGGATACAAGTTATACATGTATTCATAGTTCACAAGATCATGTTTGTGCATTGTACACCACCTTCTTGCATTGGAACATTTGTGTGAAAGTGGGATTAATTTTGTTGGGCAAAAATTCAATGTACAACAAATTCTCCAATATTGACATCATAGCTTTAAAATTACTCTCTAGGATGGACTTGCTAAGTCCACTTGGTTGTGTTAGATATGACTCTTTTTCCATATGGTTATTTTTGTTGCACTCTTTGGTCAAGGACATGAACCTAGTTAGCTAGTTGCAAGTCATGCCAACTCAAGATTTTGTATGGCATTATGTACTCTTTAATTATGACCATTGTATATTAGATTCTACTTATTAAAAGATTTGTGTGTATTGGGATAATGCTTGTGTTGGATTATTATTATTACCCCATTGCAATTTTTATTTATAACGAAAACAAGTATCCCATTTTTTTATCATTCTAGTTGGTTTTTAAACCACCATCAAATCCATCATAAGTTGAGAGCCACTTCATTTTAGGAGTCATTTAAAATCAAGCTTTAGAGTCAATAAGTCATTCATCTTTTGTGTGTAATCATGTCAAGAGCTAAAATAAAAATAATCATTATTGTAGGTCCTCAGGTATGCATAATCATCCAACTCCTCCTTTTCCTTCTTCTCCTTGCAATCCATTTTGAAGTGCTTTAATGTACCACTGCATCATCCCTCCTTGAATCAACCATAATATTGAGATCTACCCCTAGATCTAGAGCTCTTGAACATTTTATTTTTCCTCCCTCTATCCTTGGAGTGAACACTCACTATCAAGATTTTTTTTATTGAATCTAATTATCTCCTTATAAAGTAAAATATTTAACTTGGTGGAGTTAATATTGATCAGGTCATTATGAGATTCTCCCAACTATTAGGTAAAGAATAAATTAGGGTAATTGATTTTTGTCCATGTCTATTTACAGATCCACAATTTCAACAAATTCATCAAAGTTTAGAACATATTCAAATTCTCAATCATTGAGTCAACATCACCCATCTCCAATAAATATAATATCTTCTCTAGAAGAGCTTATTCAGAGGAACTTATTTGATGCAAGTTCCCAATCTTATCTCAAGATTCTTTGTGGTGGGATACACTATAGAACTCAAGAGAAATACAATTACAACACATAGCCTAATGGGAATTCTCTCCTTCTAATATTTTTTTGTCCATTTTCACCTTTCATACTTGATGATTTTTTATTTGCAATCATAACCCATATATATTTATCCATAGCTCAAAGTTGCATCTATGAGATATATGTGCTTTCCATAGTTGTTTGTTTGAAATAATATTACTACAACAAAACTCCCACTCAAACAAGGATTAATAGATATAAGCCTTTTTCCTTCTCGTAGATCTAACAAGTTGGGTTGAATTTGATACCAAATAAAAAAAAAAATGTAAAACTTCCATAATTAACTCTACATGAAGAGTGTCAAAAGTTATATGATATATGTAATTTTTAACAATATATTTTAGAAAAATAGCACAAATAAATACTAACAATGCAAAAGCATGATAAGGAAACCACACAAGAGAATGCAACATTGGTATACACTAGGAAAATCTTTTTAGGAAAAACCCAATCTCCAAATCTCTAAACTAATGTATTATTCAACAATTAAAAAGATTACAATACACATTTAAGTTCCAATCTCTTTCAAGAGATTTGTGCCCACACTTAAGGATGAATCAAGCACGAAATCATGGATAATCTCCTACCCAACCTTGCTATTTATAGAAAACAAAGAAACAATGATAAGATAACTTACTAGAAGATTCACAAATCACCTAATCACTAATAATTAATGTTCTAAAGAAAATAATCAATCACAAAGCCCCCTGACAACATGTTATTGCACACTATCCAAGGAAGCCCCTTTGTATTCTCTGAACCTCATGCCCAAGCATTAAATGGTTTTAAAATATTAAATGTATTGTATAGAACCCCACAAATATTAAATGCATTCACCCAATTGTACCAATTAATTATGTGCTCATTAAAGCATGGCCCCTAATCTACCATCCACACTAGCATTTACAATGTCAAATATGACATCCCTTCAAAAAATGTTGTCCAATCATAATGTGTGGCATTCCATTTTGACATGGATCATGTATAGCCTCTTAAGGAGGGACCCTTCAAATAGAGGTCGTGTTACAAAATACAATATGTTTCATGTGAATTGTATAATATTTTTCTAACAAGATAAATTTTGTAGATATAGAACATTTTCTAAGATCTTAAACTTGACCCTAATCCCTAAACTTGACATTGCACAAATTCCAAGGTGAGTAACAAGCCATCACCACTCATTCTTGATTGATCCTAATACATTCAATTTTTAGTATCATTTCAAATTACATTCACTTTTGAATAAAAAACTAAATACACGTGTTTAATTTATTTATCAACATTAATTATCATAATATTAAAGAAACACATCCAAAAAAAATTATGCTCCTTTGCTAGTTTAAACAAGAGTTGTGTTGTACTTGGAGTCCCTACCAAATGGGAAAAGCAAGATAAAAGAAGCCTAATGAAAATCAAGTTGTGCTAATGGGTGTGTCAAATATTTTAGAAGGAACATAAACAAAAAAAATGGCATTCATATGAATTCCTTTGCACTCCATGATGTGATGTGGTTAAAAAATGCAGTTCAGCTCTTCACATGCCTTAGGTAAAGAGAAACCTATAATAAATCTAAAGCATGATCTTTATGAGTGGCTTGAAAGAAAGTTCTAAAGGACACTTAATGATGCCTATTAGGTTAATTTTGTATGTTGTTGCATAACTTTAATATTTATTTATGTGTTTTAATTGTAATATTTCATTCTATTAGTCAATTGTTTTTTAGTAATCTTTTGAAATTCAAATTGAGGTTTATTTCTCTATTCAATTGAACTCCAAATTTTTGTTTTCTCCCATCATTTGTTGGAGTTTAAAGAACATGCCATTTTTGGCATTCCATCACCATGAGACCATATTTCTTTGAGGCATTTTCTCAAATAGTTCACTACCCTGTCTATGCTATTGCTCACTATTATGCTTTGATAGATTTTTATCAAGCATCCATAGCTTGTCTGAAAGCACCTATTTTAGGCTTTTAGCCATAGTAGCAAGGAATTGGACTGTTTGATAAAATGCTTGGTAGACATGTATTAAAAATGTGGTAGCATAGGCAAGGCAATGAACTATTTGAAAAAATGTCTCAAATAAATGTTGTCTTAGTGATGGAATTCCATGACAAGCCATAGACATGGCAATGAACTATTTGAAGAAATGCCTCAAAGAAATGTGGCCCTTAAGGAAAAACTCTGCTATAGCCCGTTTTAAACCCTAGCACAATAAAAATAAGAGAAATAGACCAAAAAATAAAATGGAACTATTATTATCCTAGAATATTTTAGGCCAACCATTTTCTAGAAAAACACTCAATCGTAGGGAACAACAAAGATTAATCCATTACAAAGAGGTAAAAAAATATAAAATGACAGCGTGTCAGCCATGCGTGCAAAATGTGATAGTGGAGGTAAGGCACATGAACCCCTTTCAAGAATGCCACCGACCAATCAACAATCCTCATTGCATGACATGAGAACAACTGAAAACATTAGCAATACAGGGAAATTTTTCCTCCACCCATTGTTTATTGGCCAAAACAAAAATCAGTAAATAGAAAAAAGAAAACCATGTAAGTAAAATAAAATCTGCCAATAAAAAAATTTATGAAAAATTCCTGAAATCTCAGTTTAATAATGAAAATATTTTTCACCATAGCTTAAATTTTTTTTCTTGACTCCTGAGATGACACTAATAGGAAAAACCAATGCAGCAAAAACATTAAACTGCATATACTTTATAATAATGTATCAAGTTTATAAGGCCATAATACCCATCCATGTATAACTTGGATGACATACCAATCCATCTAATCCTTTGCTTAGGGAAAAAGAGAATACACACGTACCCCAAACTGGTCATAAAGAGCTTAAATCTAAAATGTGCTAACACATAGATTAGGCCTTGCATTTCCCTTTAAAGGTGTAGGCATCAAACTTCTAATAACAACAATGTTGAAACTAAAGATAGATAGAATGAAGTTGGAAGCACCATGAAAAGTAGGGGTGTTCAATTCAATGTCTAGAGTACACAACCATGCATAATCTATAGTACAATAATTAATGTGACATAAAACCAAGATATATGTGGTCCAATGCAATAGCTGGACCAATTTCCTTCAAAAGATAAAGACACAAGGGATAGACAATTTTCTTCAAATGGTAAAAGAACCTGTAAAATACAATAGAGTAAGGCTTAACTGAAATGACCCCCTTACAATTTTTTCAATTTTTCACAAGCAGTTTCACCTGTTAACATTAGAGTAATCATAAACCAACACTAGAATGTAACACTACACCAAGAATGTACACCAAGATCCCAATAATGGGTGAGGTGTGATCATATGGTACTAGGGATCATTAGCTTTTGAATTGAAATGTTGTAATTACAAAGTATGCAACTCAACCACTTATTCAGCGGGAGTAGATTGACGGCTAAGCCGATCAATAAATGAGAATGCAAGTACATAAAGTAAAGATGGTGAGGCTTGTCTCTTCCACCAAATAGTGGGAATGAAAAAGCTTATGCAAGAAAGTAAACAGAGCGGCGAGGCCTGCTCTCTTCAACTAAAAGTGGGAATACAACAGAGATTTTGTAGAAGTATCAAAGAGTCGATCAATACTACTAAATCAACATTACAATGTGAAATAGAATCCTGCAAGAGCTGAGTATTATAGATGTTCAAAGTGCTACAAATGATATAGAATGTTTCTCCAACTCCAAAGACTCTCAAACATGAAAAGCAACTCCAAAAACTCCAACTATTACAATATGATATAACAAACCAACAAACTGAAAACACACATCAACAACTAGAAAACTCACTAAAATATTCATAACTCACTCAAAACTCCACCAAAACACCTAAAACCAAATGCTAATGAAGCCTAAGGAGTAGGAAACCAAGCTAAGACCAAGAAAACCCTATAAACATGATCTATTATTTTAAGTACACTTCCCAAGACAGTTCCTAGGCATGGTACACCCTCCCAGGAGGGGCGACCTACAATATAAAATTCAAATATGTAAGATAAATTCTAATAATCAGCAAAAAGGGATGCCTAGGATAGGAAAATAGATTAAACAATCACCCAGAACCAACAAAAAATCACCCAAATAGCTATGAGAAAAATTGACCTACAACAACTCCCCAAACTCACAACATGAAAACATCAAAAACTTAGAAAACTTCAAACAACTTCAGTATAATAAGCTCCATCTATTCTTCAGTGTAAAGAACAACAATTTCACATAGCTAGTTGTTATTTTTCAAGCAAGAAACTAAGTATAGGAGGTATGCATTCCTTGAAGCAATTCAATCACCATTTAGGTAGAACTTCGTTACAAATTCTTCATGGATGGGAAACAAAGAGCCCAACACTCATATATATAGCCTTCTATCTCCAAATTCAAATTCAAACTCCCTCCAAGATGGATTCGTAATCCAAATTCACATTCACCTTGCAATGTTATGTCAAATTTCATTTCATTTCATCTTTCCCAAGTTGTCCACTTCATGAAGACATAACACTTTATTAAAAATATCAATAACATGTAATGTGGCATCCAAAAAGTAATAAAGTGAAACACTTTATTAAATAATATATCTCCTCAAATAGGAGTCCAAATATGATAAAGTGAAAGACATAATAAAATTAACTTATTTCTCCCTAAGGCATCCACCATTCCTTAATAGAATTTCACTTTATTAAAAAAAATTACCTCAACAAGTGAAGCGCCCATCTCAAGCTCTGACCTGCCAAAAATAGCTCAGAAGTGTTGAAGACCCAAACTGCTCAACTGACTTTCTAGAAATAGCCTCAAAATTGGCCTACTAAAAACTTGCTAAAAATAGCCACTACTAAAAATAGCATACTGCTAGAAATAGTGTGTCCAAATGCAATATAACCATATTTTGAGTATTCGTTGCAACTTACTAAAAATAGTAAGTCTGAAAAAGTCCTCTGATTCATTTGCTTGTCACACCATCGAGAAGCTCTCTAAAACCCCAGAAGGAATCTAAAATCAAAATTGTAAAACTCCAACATGCAAACCTTCAAAATTGACAAAACATCCTCCTAGAAAATGGGAAACCCTAATTTCTACTTTCGACTAGCCTAAAGGCCTCCGAGATAGGCTAACAATCATTTGCATTGATCACTACTAAGAAGGGGAAATTACAATTTTCCCTCCCCAAGATTTCTTTCCCTTAAGCAATCGCAAGTCTGGATGCTACAAAATCTCCTCATTCTTCCAAGTAGCATCCTCAATAGGAAAATTCTTCCACTTCACCAAATACTCTCTAATTGTAATTCTCCTCAAAGGGTGTTCTCTAGAATCAATGATCTCCTCAAGAATCAAAACCAATTGTCCCTCTCGATCCAATGGAGGCAAATCAAAAGAAGCAACAACATTGTGTCCAAGCGGCTTCTTGAGGCGAGGCACGTGGAAGACATTGTGAACATTGCAACTTGCTAGTAGCTCCAACTCGTAAGCCATTGCACCAACTCTCTTGATGACTCTGAACGTCCCATAGAAACATGGCTTGAGTTTCTCGGCTCCACTCTTCTTGAGAGTAGACTATTTGTAAGGCTGGATTCTAAGATAGACCATGTTACCAACCTCAAATGCACGCTCAACACGTTGTTGATTAGTGTACAACTTATGCTGATTTTGTACTAACTGGATATTATTCTTCAAAGACCTCAAAATATCTTGACTTTACTACAACATATCCCTCGCTTGAGGGACCTTGCTATCACCAAACATCAAATCATCAAAGCCAGGGGCCTCATATCCATAGAGCGCCATGAATGAAGACATTCTAATAGAGATGTGGAAGGATGAATTGTAGCAATATTCTCCTAAGTGAAGCCATCTCACCCAAGCTTTCTGTCACTCCAAGACAGTTTCTGAGATATCCCTCCAACCACTTGTTCACAATCTTCATTTTCCCATCAGTTTGTGGGTGATAACTAGTGCTTGGAGTGAGCACTATACCACTCAATCTAAAAACCTCTTGCCAAAAAGTGCTTAGGAACTTGTTGTCCCTATCACTCACAATGCTTTTCAGAAAACCATGCAATCGTAACACCTCATGGAAATACAAATCTACAACTTTATCTATTGAATATGAACTAGTGATTACAAAGAATTGAGAAAACTTGTTTAATCTATCAACCACAACATAGATACAATATTTTCCTTGAGCTTTTGGCAACCCCGTGATGAATTCCATCAATATAGTCTCCCATTTTTATTGGGAATTGGTAGAGGTTGCAACAAACCAGCTAGAAATGTATTCTCATTCTTGTTCATTTGGAAAGTGTGACACTCCTTGATGTAGTGCAAGACATCATCTTTTAACCCCTTCCATGAAAATATTTCACAGATCTACCTATAGGTATTGAAATAACCTTGATGACCAGGAAGTGGAATGCCGTGAAATCTTTTCAAAATATTCTTCTTGAGCTTAGATTTAGACACCAAGTAGATTATCCCTTCATAGTATATCAAACCATCAACCACCTTGTATCTTTCATCATGAAAAGTACCTTCAAAAATGTTGGTTGCAAATAGATTTTTGGCATAATCAGCAAGCAACAACTCGTTCAAATCAATAGTAAGCTCACACAATGAGTTCAAATGAGGCCTTCTAGATAGTGCATTTGCCACAATGTTGTTCTTGGATTTAACATACTCAATGTCAAAATTGTAAGCTTGTAGCTTACTCACCCACTTTTGCTGCCTTTCATTCAAATCCTTTTGGTGCATAAAGTGTTTGAAACTATTGTGATTTGTCTTGAAAAAAAATTGCTCCCCACCAAGTATTGTCTAAACTTGGCCAATGCATGCATGATTGCAAGCATTTATTTTTCATAGATGGAGTAAGTATTCTCTACACCTCTTAATTTCCTTCTCTCAAACACAATAGTATGTTTTTCGTACATCAAAAAAACACCAACTCCTTCTCCTGATGCATCAAATTGTAACTCAAATGGCTTGGTAAAATCAACTAAAGCCAAAACTAGACATGAAGTCATAATCTTATTGAACTTATCAAAAACACCTTGTGTCTTTTCTGACCAAGCAAAGGCTCCCTTTTTGGTGAGATCAGTTAGAGGAGGATTAGTTTGAGAGTAGCCTTTCACAAATCTTCTATAGAAGCCACAAAGACCCAAGAACCCCTTCAAATGCATCAAGTTCTGTTTAAGTGGCCAATCCAAATTGCCTTGATCTTTTCTGGATCAACTTTCACTCCTTCAACACTGATTATAAGACCAAGGTAGAGCAGCTCCATCATTCCAAATTCATGTTTTGACTCCTTGAAAAATAAACATTTTGATTCAAGGATGCTAAGCACTTCCTCCAAATTCTTAAGATGTTCTTCTCACATCTTGGTGAAAATGAGAATATCTTCAAAGAGAATCAACACATACTTCCTCAACTACTTCTAAAATATTTGGTTCATACAACTAGAAAGTAGCATGAGCATTAGTCAACCCAAATGGCATGAGTAAAAAACTCAAAATGACCATAATGTCAATGAAATGTCATCTTCTCAACATCTGATCCCCTCATGAAAATTTGATAGTACCCCTACCTTAGAACAATCTTCAAAAAGAAGTTGGCTCCATTTGGCTCATAAATGAGCTCATTTATCCTTGGAATAGGATACTAGTTCTTGATTTTTTTTTGATTCAACGCACGATAGTCCACACACATGCGAATGGTGCCATATTTCTTCTTCACAAGCACAAATGTTGAAGCAAAAGGAATCTTGCTTTAACAAATGAAACCCATCTCCAAGAGCTCTCTAATGTTCTTTTGAATCTCATATTTTTTCTTCTTAGGATACTGGTATGGGGTTGTGATCACTGGATTGGCCCCTTCAAGCTCTATGACGTGCTTAGTTCCTCTTTTAGGAGGTCACCCAGGAGGTAGATCAACAAAGACTTTACTCTTATTAGTGAGCAAATTTTAGATATCAAGTGGATAGTGCCTCTTTTTTTCAGCTGGATCAACTAGTAGAATCATACACTCCATTTCCCACTCCAATTGATCACGTCGAATCAGCCTCTCCATTCTTTTGAAAGACACAATTTTTGGGCCTCCATTTGACATTCCTCTTAGCACCACCCTTTTTCCATTTGATTGAAACTTTAACTCCATTGTTTGCAGGTTTAGAGAGATCTCTCCAAGTGAATGTAGCCATTGAATACCAAGTACAACATCCATATCACCAATAGTAACCACATAGAATTCATCTTTGACTTCATAGTTTCCCAATTGCATAGACATGTTAGAAACCTTTTGATTGCAAGAGATATGAAATCCACCAGTTACCATGACTTTGAAACCTTCAAATTCTTTAGTTTTGAGTCCTCTCTTTGCAACCATCCCTTTGTCTTGATGAAATTATGTGTTGCTCCTATATCAATCAAAGCAACAATTTTGTGCCCTCTAATCCCACCACAAACATTGAAAGACTCATTCTTTTGGAAACTATAAATTTAGGCAATGGGGCCTCCAACTTCTTGCTCTTTTTTTAGATTCTTCTAGGGATTTTTCTTCTTTGTTGTCCCCAAATTAAGACTATTAATCAAACATATTAGATTCTAATCCATAATCGGAATAGGCCTCCATGTGGTTAGAATTTCCTCTTCCATAGCATCTATGACCTTTAGTCCATGGCTCTTTGTAAGTGTGACATTTACCCTCCTTTATAAGCTTCTCATGAAGCTCATCATCCATCTTAGAAGGATATTTCTTATGCTGATTTGAAAATTTCTTCATGTCCTTCTTATGAGAGAAGGGTTTGGACTGAAATTCTGGCCTAGGGGTAGCCAACTCCATGCTTCTAGATTTCTTGATGGCTTCGTCAAGACTTGGTGGATTGAATGCTTTAACCCACCCTCTTAATGGTTCCATCAAACCTTCAAAAAACAACACAACAAGTCTCCTTTCTATGATGTTGGGCACCATCATGGAAAGTCTTTAGAAATAAGCTATGTATGCATCCAATGAGCTATGTTGTTTCAGTTGTGCAAGCTCATGAAACTTCAATTCAGGATCCTTAGTGTCAAACCTCTCAATTAGCCTATTGGTGAACTCTTCATAAGTTTGAATGAGGTTGTGGCCAAGAGTGACCAAACCATGATACCACTACTCATGGGTAGCTCCTTCCAAGTGCAAGGTAGAAAAATTTATAGCATCTTCTTTAGGCATTGGTCTGAGTGAAAGGTAGTTGTCTAGCTTTTCAACCCATGCCTTTGCTTTGCACTTCTCACTTCCATCAAAATGGGCCAAAGTCACCTTTCCAAGAGCTTGATAATGTTCAATTCTAGAACCCATGGGAGCATAGTATTCAGGTCTTCCACCACTCCTACTTCTTTGGTTCATGAACTGATCAAAGGACCATTGGTTCTGAGTTCAATGGGTAATGAGGAATATTCCATGTAAGTTTGTCTTGCATCATCCACCAAAGGTACTTTGGTCTCTGCTATTGGTTCCTCCCTTTGAGTAAAGGTGGGAAAAAGAGGTCTAGAGGTTGATCCTCTAGTGGTTTCCACATGTTGACCAATAGTTGTATCTCTTCCATTGACCTTTGAACCATTGGTTCCACTATTTTCTCCTATATGATTGTTTTGGGGTTGAGTAATATTTTGGGCCACTTGCTCATCTATTCTTGCTAGAAATAATGGCATCAAGTCTATCATGTCATCAAATTTATTTTCCATTGTAGCTTCCTTTTCTTCCATGAAAATTCTAGCACCTTCTGACATATTTTCAACTACTTTTCCAATATCTCTTTCTCTCAAAGCCTTTGATAGTGCCTCTGCCTTTGGAATTGGTGGAAACAGATGTTGAGTTCTTTTCTAAATTCTTTTGTATGGTATGTTTTCTCTATCACACATTTGACAACTGAACTCTAATGATCATAGGATGGTAGAATCTTGGATTTGATACCACTGAAGTGACCCCCTTACATTTTTTTCAAATTTTCACAAGTAGTTTCACCCGTTAATCTTAGAGTAATCATAAACCAACACTAGAATGTAACCCTACACCAAGAATGTACACCAAGATTCCAATGACGGGAAAGGTGTGAGAATATGGTGTTGGGGATCATAAGCCTTTAAATTGAAATGCTAGAATTACAAAGTATGCAACTCAACCACTTATTCAGTGCAAGTAGATTAATAGTTAACCTAATCAGCAAATGAGAATGCAAGTACAAAAACTAAAGATGATGAGGCCTATCTCTTACACCAAATGGTGGGAAAGAAAAATCTTATGCAAGAAATTAAAAAGAGCGGCAAGGCCAACTCTCTTCCTCTAAAAGTGGGAATACAATAGAAATTTTGCAAAAGTATCAAAGAGTTGATCAGTACTACTGAATTAGAATTACAATGTGAAATAGAATCTTAGAAGAGCTAATTACTATAGATGTCCAAAGTGTTGCAAATGATATAGAATGTTTCTCCAACTCCAAAGACTCTCAAACATGAAAAAAACTCCAAAAACTCCAACTACTACAATATGATATAACATACTAGCAAACTGAAAACACACACCAGCAACTAGAAAACTCTCTAAAATATTCATAACTCACTCAAAATTCCACCAACATACCTGAAACCAAATGCTAATGAAGCCTAATGAGTAGGAAACCAAGTTAAGACCAAGAAACCCTACAAACATGATCTATTATTTTAAGCACTCTTACCAAGACAGTTCCCAGGCATGGTACAACCTCCCAGGAGGGGCAGCCTATATTATAAAATTCAAATATCCAAGATAAATTCTGATAATCAACAAAAAGGAACACCTAGGATAGGAGAATAGATTAAGCCATCACCAAGAACCAACAAAAAAACACCCAAATAGCTATGAGAAAAATTGACCTACAACTCCCTAAACCAGCAACCTAAAAACATCAAAAACTTAGAAACTTCAAACAATTTCAATATAATAAGTTCCATTTGTTCTTTAGTGTAAAGAACAACAATCTCACTTAGCTAGTTGTTATCTTTCAAGCAAGAAACTAAGTATAAGCTAGGGTGTATGCATTCCTTGAAGCAATTTAGTCACCATTTCGACAACACTTCATTATAAATTCTTCATCGATGAGAAACAAAGAGCCCAACACTCATATATAGCCTTCTGTCTCCAAATTCAAATTCAAACTCCCTCCAAGATGGATGCCTAATCCAAATTCACATTCACCTTGCAATGTTTTGTCAAACTACATTTCATTTCACCTTTCCCAAGTCGTCCACTTCATGAAGACAACACTTTATTAAAAATATCAATAAAGTGTAATGCTACATCCAAAAATTAATAAAGTGAAACACATTATAAAATAATATATCTCCTCAAATAGGCATCCAAATATGATAAAGTGAAAGTCATAATAAAATTAACTTATTTCTCTATAAGGCGTCCACCATGCCTTAATAGAATTTCACTTTATTAAAATATTTTACCTCAACAAGTGAAGTGCCCATCTTAAGCTTTGACCTACCAAAAATAGCACAAAAGTGTTGAACACCCAAATTGGTCAACTGACTTGCCATAAATAGCCTCAAAATTGGCCTACTAAAAACCTATTAAAAATAGCCACTGCTAAAAATAGCATACTACTAAAAATAGTAAGTGTGTCCAAATGGAATATAACCATATTTTGAGCAACCATCAAAACTTACTAAAAATAGTAAGTCCAGAAAAGTCCTCTGATTCAGTTGTATGTAACACCATCGCAAAGCTCTCTAAAACCTAGAAGGAATCCAAAATCAAAATTGTAAAAATCCAACATGCAAGCCTCCAAAACTACCAAAACATCCTCCTAGAAATTAGGAAACCCTAAATTCTACTTCCGACTAGCCTATGGGCCTATAGGATAGGCTAACAGTCAACTTCATTGACCACTGCTGAAAAGGGGACATTAGAGTCCACCCTCCCCAAGATTGCTTGCCCTCAAGTAATCACAAGTTTGGATACTGCAAAATCTCCTCATTCTCCCAAGTAGCATCCTCAATAGGAAAATTCTTCCACTTAACCAAATACTCTTTGATTGTCCTTCTCCTCAAAGAGCATTCTCTAGAATCAACGATCTCCTTAATAATCAAAACCAACTGTCCCTCCTCATCCAATGGAGGAAAATCTAAAGAAGGAACATTATTGTGCCCAAGCACCTTCTTTAGGCAAGACATGTGGAAGACATTGTGAACTTTGCTACTTGCTGGTAACTCCAACTCGTAATCAAATGCACCAACTCTCCTAATGACTCTAAATGACCCATAGAAACTTGGCTTGAGTTTCTTTGCTCCACTCTTCTTGAGAGTAGACTATCTATAAGGTTGGAGTCTAAGATAGACCATGTCACCAACCTTGAATGTGCACTCAACATGTTGCTGATCAACGCACAACTTCTATTGATTTTGTGAAAACTATAGATTGTACTTCAAAGACTTCAAAATCTCTTGACTTTGCTGCAACATATCCCTCACTTGAGGGGCCTTGCTATCACTAAACATCAAATTAGAAAATCTAGGGGCCTCATATCCAGAGAGCACCATGAATGGAGACATTTAGATAGACATGTGGAAGGATGAATTGTAACAATATTCTCCTAAGTGAATCCATCTCACCCAAGCTTTCTGCTACTCTGAGACAGTTTCTGGGATATCCCTCCAACCACTTGTTCACAATCTCCATTTTCCCATAAGTTTTTGGGTGATAACTAGTGCTTGGAGTGAGCACTGTACCACTCAAACCTCTTGCCAAAAAGTTCTTAGGAACTTGTCATCCCTATCACTGACAATGTTTTTTGGAAACCCATGCAATCTAAACACCTCATGGAAAGAAAAATCTACAACTTGAGCTGCTCAAAATGAACTATTGATTGCAAAGAAATGAGAAAACTTTGTTAATCTATCAACCACAACATAGATACAATATTTTCCTTGAGCTTTTGGCAACCCTGTGATGAAGTCCATCAATATACTTTCCCATTTTTGATTGGGAATTAGTAGAGGTTACAACAAACCAACTAGAAATGTATGCTCATTCTTGTTCATTTGGCAAGTGTGAAACTCCTTAATGTATCACAAGACATCATCTTTTAACCCCTTCCATGAAAATATTTCACAGATCTACCTATAGGTCTTGAAATAACATTGATGACCAACAAGTGGAATGTCATGAAATGTTTGCAAAATATTCTTCTTGAGCTTAGATTCAGACACCAAGAAGATTCTCCCTTTGTAGTGTATCAAACCATCAACCAACTTGTACCTTTCATCATGAAAATTACCTTCAACAATGTTTTTTGCAAACTAATTTTTGGCATAATCAGCAAGCAACAACTCCTTCCAATCGATAGTAAGCTCACACAATGATTTCAAATGATGTCTTCTAGATAGTGCATCCACCACAATGTTTTTCTTGCCTTTAACATACTCAATGTCAAAATTTTAAGCTTGTAGCTTACTCACCCACTTTTATTTCCTTTCATTCAAATCCTTTTGGTGCATAAAGTGTTTAAGACTATTGTGGTCTTTCTTGACAAAATTTTTTTCTCCATACCAAGTATTGTCTAAACTTGGCCAATGCATGTAGGATTGCAAGCATTTCTTTTTCATATATGGAGTAAGTCTTCTCTAGACCTTTTAGTTTCATTCTCTCAAACACACAAGATGTTTTTATTGGTTTCCTAATGCATCACATTGTAACTCAAATGGCTTGGTAAAATCAGGTAAAGCCAAAACTAAACATGAACTCATAATCTTATTGAACTTATTAAACACACCTTGTGCCTTTTCTTACCAAGCAAAGGCCCCCTTTTTGGTGAGATCGGTTAGAGGAGTAGTAGTTTGAGAGTAGCCTTTCACAAATCTTCTATAGAAGCCACAAAGACCCAAGAACCCCTTCAAATGTGTCAAGTTCTCTGGAGGTGGCCAATCCAAGATTGCCTTGATTTTTTCTGGATCAACTTTCACTCCTTCAACACTGCTTATGTGACCAAGGTAGAGTAGCTCCATCATTCAAAATTCACATTTGGACTCCTTGGAAAATAGGATTTCTGATTCAAGGATGCTTTAAGCAATTCCTTCAAATGCTTAAGATGTTCTTCCCACGTCTTGCTGAAAAAGAGAATATCATAAAAAAATCAACACATACTTCCTCAATTGCTTTTAAAATATTTGGTTCATACCAAACTGGGAAGTAGCATGAGCATTAGTCAACCCAAATGGCATGAATTAAAAACTCAAAATGAACATAATGGCATTGAAAAGTCATCTTCTCAACATCTAATCCCCTCATACAAATTTCATAGTACCCCGACCTTAGATCAATCTTCGAAAAGAAGTTGGGTCCATGTAGCTCATCAATGAGCTCATCTATCCTTGGAATAGGATACTGGTTCTTGATTATTTTTCGATAGAACACACAATAGTCCATAAACATGCAAATGGTGCCATTTTTCTTTTTCACAAGCACAATTGTTGAAGCAAAAGGACTCTTGCTTGGGTGAATGAAACCCATCTTCAAGAGTTCTCTAATGTTCTTCTAAATCCCATATTTTTGCTTCTTAGGATATTGATACACGGGGTTGTGATAACTTGCTTGGCCCCTTCTTCAAGCTCTATGATGTGCTCAGTTCCCCTTTTAGGAGGTCTCCCAAGAGGTTGATCAACAAAGACTTTACTCTTCTTAGTGAGAAAAGATTGGATATCAAGTGGATAGTGCCTCTTTGTTTCAATTGGATTAGTTAGTAGAATCATACATTCTACTTCCCACTCCACTTGATCATGTTGAATCAACCTCTCCATTCTTTTGAAAGACACAATTTGTGGGCCTCTTTTTGACATTCCTCTTAGCAACACCCTTTTTCCATCTGATTGAAAATTTAACTCCATTTTTTGCAGGTTTAGAGAGATCTATCCAAGTGAACATAGCCATTTAATACTAAGTAAGACATTCGTATCACCAATAGTAACCACATAAAATTCATCTTTGACTTCATAGTTTTCCAATTGCATAGACATGTTAGAAACCTTCCGATTGCAAGAGATATGAAATCTATCAACTACCATGACTTTGAAACCTTCAAATTCTTCAATTTTGAGTTCTCTCTTTGCAACCACTCCTTCATCAATGAAATTATGTGTTGCTCTTGTATTAATCAAAGAAACAATTCGGTGCCCTCCAATCCCACCATGAACCTTGAAAGATTCATTCTTTTGGGAACTAGAAAGTTGGGCAATGGCGCCTCCAACTTCTTGTTCTTTTTCATACTCTTCTTAAGCTTTTTCTTCTTCATTGTCCCCAAAATAAGACTACTAATCAGACATATTAGATTCTGATCCATAATCAAAATAGGCCTCCATGTGTTTATAATTTCCTCTTCCATAGCATCTATGGCCTTTATTCCATGGATCTTTGCAAGTGTAACATTTACCCTCCCTCCTAAGCTTCTCATGAAGCTCATCATCCATCTTAGAAGTAAATTTCTTATGCTAATTTGAAAAGTGTTTCTTGTCCATCTTATGAGAGAAGGGCTTGGATTGAAATTTTGGCCTAAGGGCAGCCAACTCCATGCTTCTAGCTTTCTTGATGGCTTCATCAAGACTAGGTGGATAGAATGCTTTAGCCCACCATTTTAATGGTTCCATCAAACCTTCAAAAAACAACACAAGTCTCCTTTCTATGATGTTGGGAAACATCATAGAATGTCTTTGGAAATCAGCTATGTAAGCATCTAATGACCTATGTTTTTTTCAGTTGTGAAAGCTCATGAAACTTCACTTTAGGATCCTTAGTGTCAAACCTCTCAATCAACCTATTGGTGAATTCTTCATAAATTTGAATGAGGTTGTGGCCAAGAGTGACCAAACCATGATACCACCACTCATGGGTGGCTCCTTCCAAGTGCAAGGTAGCAAACTTTATAGCATCTTCTTCAGGGATTGGTTTGAGTGAAAGGTAGTTTTCCAGCTTCTGAATCCATGCCCTTGTTGTACACTTATCACTTCCATCAAAATGGGACAAATTCAACTTTCCAAGAACTTGATGATAATTAGTTCTAGGACCCATGGGAGCATGGCATTCAGCTCTTCTACCACTCCTTCTACTTCTTTGGTTCATGAACTGATCAAAGGACCATTGGTTTATGAGTTCAACAGGTAATGAGACATATTCCATGTAAGCTTGTCTTGCATCATCCACCAAAGGTTCTTTGGTCTCTATTGGTGGTTCCTCCCTTTGAGTAAAGGTGGGAAAAAGAGGTCTAGAAGATGATCCTGTAGTGGTTGCCACATTTCTACTAACAGTTCTATCTCTTCCATTGTCCTTTGAACCATTGTTACCATTGGTACCACTATTTTCTCCAATATGATTTTTTTTTGGGCTGAGTAATATTTTGGGCCGCTTGCTGATCATTCTTGATAGCAATCGCGATATCATGTCGATCATGCCATGAAATTTATTTTCCATTGTAGCTCCCCTTTCTTACATGGAAATTCTAGCACCTTCTAACATATTTTCAACTACTTTTCCAGTATCTCTTTCTCTCAAAGCCTTTGATAATGTCTCTACCTCTAGAATTGGCAGAAACTGATGTTGAGTTCTTGCTTGACTTCTAGTGTATGGTCTATTTTCTCTATCACACATCTGACAATTGAACTTTGATGATCACAAGATGGAAAAATCTTGGCTTTGATACCACTAAATTGACCCCCTTACAATTTTTTTAATTTTTCACAAGCAGTTTCATTCGTTAACGTTAGAGTAATCATACACCAACACTAGAATGTAACCCTACACCAAGAATGCACACCAAGATCTTAATGATAGGCAAGGTGTGAGCATATGGCACTAGGTATCATTAGCTTTTAAATTGCAATGTTGGAATTACAAAGTATGCAACTTGACCACTTATTCAGCAGGAGTAGATTGGCAGCTAAGTCAATCACAAATGAGAATGCAAGTACAAAAAGTAAAGACGGTGAGGCCTGTCTCTTCCACCAAACTATGTGAATGAAAAAGCTTATGCAAGAAAGAAAAAATAGCAGACAAGCCAGATCTCTTCCACCAAAAGTGGGAATACAATAGATATTTTGTAGAAGTTTCAAAGAGTTGATCAATACTATTGAATCAACATTACAATGTGAAATAGAATCCTGCAAGAACCAAGTATTATAGATGTTCAAAGTGTTGCAAATGATATAAAAAAAAATTTCCAACTCCGAAGACTCTCAAATATGAAAAACAACTCCAAAAACTCCAACTACTACAATTTGATATAACAGACCAACAAATTGAAAACACACACCATCAACTAGAAAACTCACTAAAATATTCATAACTCACTCAAAACTCCACCAAAACACCTGAAACCAAATGCTAATGAAGCCCAAGGAGTAGCCAACCAAGCTAAGACCAAGAAAACCTACAAACATTATCTATTATTTTAAGCACACTTCCCAAGACAATTCACATGCATGGTACAACCTCCTAGGAGGAGCAACCTGCAATATAAAATTCAAATTTGCAAGATAAATTACGATAATCAACAAAAAGGGATGCCTAGGATAGGTGAATAGATTAAGCCATCACCGAGAACCAACAAAAAATCACCCAAATAGCTATGAGAAAAATCAATCTACAACAACTCCCCAAACTAGCAACATGAAAACATCAAAAACTTAGAAAACTTCAAACAACTTCAGTATAATAAGCTCCATTTGTTTTTCAGTGTAAATAACAACAATTTCACTTTTCTAGTTACTATCTTTCAAGTAAGAAACTAAGTATAAGGTAGGAGGTATGCATTCCTCAAAGCAATTTAGTCGCCATTTTGATGACACTTCATTACAAAATCTTCATGGATGAGAAACAAAGAGCCCAACACTCATATATATAGCCTTTTGTATCCAAATTCAAATTCAAACTCCCTCCAAGATGGACACCTAAACCAAATTCACATTCACCTTGCAATGTTCTGTCAAATTGTATTTCATTTCACCTTTCCCAAGTTTTCCACTTCATGAAGACATAACACTTTATTAAAAATATCAATCAAGTGTAATGTGGCATCCAAAAAGTAATAAAGTGAAACACTTTATTAAATAATATATCTCCACAAATAGGCATCCAAATATTATAAAGTGAAAATCATAGCAGAATTAACTTATTTCTCCCTAAGACATCCACCATGCCTTAATAGAATTTCACTTTATTAAAATATTTTACCTCAGCAAGTGAAGCGCCCATCTCAAGCTTTGACTTGCCAAAAATAATTCAGAAATGTTGAAGACCCAAACTGTTCAATTGAATTGCTAGAAATAGCCTTAGAATTGGCCTGCTAAAAACCTACTAAAAATAGCACTTACTAAAAATAACATACTGCTAAAAATAGTAAGAGTGTCCAAAAGCAATATAACCATATTTTGAGTAGCTGTCACAACTTACTAAAAATAGTAAGTCCAGAAAATTCCTCTGATTCAGTTGCATGTCACACCATCGTGAAGCTCTCTAAAAACCTAGAAGGAATCCAGAATCAAAACCATAAAACTCCAACATGCAAGCCTCCAAAACTACCAACAAATCCTCCTAGAAAATAGGAAACACTAATTTCTGCTTCTGACTAGCCTACGGGCCTCTGGGATAGGCTAACAATTAACTGCATTGATCATTATTGAGAAGGGGAAATTACATCGACCCAAAATGTGAGCAATTCATTGCATCACCTGGAGCGAGTTTCTTCACAAGGTAAAGTAACCTGCAAAATATGATAAAATATGTTAGGCTTACTTTGACAGTATCCAAGCAAAAGCTTCCTTCCAAGAAAACCACTCAATGTAGAATTCAAATGAAGCAATCACTTCTTACAAAGAAACTAACTCTTCAGAAGATAAAGCACATAGAAACACATACATTTATATTGTATGGACATTTCAAAAGAATTGAGAATGTTTAAAATGATCGAAGTACATGAATCTCAATAAATCTTAGTAAGTTAGCAGAGTGATGGTCACCTCAAACCATGTGGCATGATGCAATAGGAAACTAAAAGGAAATTGAAAACTAATCCATACAATATAAGCTACAACCAAAATTAATCACATTTAAAAATCATTAAAACACTTGATGGAGACCAACATATTGTACAACAAAGCAGCTACCGCCTATCATGGTCTTAAGTTGGCTAAAACTAAAGGTTATAGGAAAGTTTGGTTGGAAGGGGATTCTTTGAATATCATTAACTTGAAAAATTGTGTTCCCCCTTCTTGGACTATTGAGTCCTTGATAAGGGATTCAATTGAGATTATAAAGTCTTTTGAGGAGTGTTATATATCGCATATTTTAAGAGAAGATAATGGGTTACTAGACATTTTCGCTAACATTGGTGTTAGAGATCCTAGGGAATGGGATCTAAATGACCCTCTTCCTATAGAGGTTATTGTGACTATTAACCATGATGGCAGATTTTATTTCATTATGGTTGGCAGTGTGCATGTATTCCTTCACGTGGCTGGTGATAATACAAAAGAAAGGGAAGAAAGATTTGAATTGAGTGATATGGTACAGAGGATGTGAGACATAGGGAATGAAACTCTACGCTCTTTATTTGGCCTTGTCCCATCTTTGGTTTTACATGAATTCTGGGTGGTGTTATCATTTTTCCCAAGAGCTTGCTTTGTACTGTATTTGAAACCTTCAAGCTGTTACAATCTAGTAAGTGTATAGATATGGGTAGTGATAGAAATCGTGCTAAACCTTCTTCTTGTGAAGCCACCAAGAAGAGGATGGAGGTGTGGTAGTTTTTGGAGAAAGGTGGAATTACCTCTTACTTGGAGAAACTTCATGGAAATAATCCTCTGGTATTTTCACTTTTTGTTAAAGGGTCGAATGATAAGGTGTTGAAGCTTTATGGAATGGAATTTGATGTCATTGAGGAATTTACAGTTGGTATTAATGGCTTGGCTATGGATGACATGGAAGTTTTCAGGGATAAAAATGAGTCACATACTACTATGGAAATTTTATTCAATGATTATGAAGAGAAGGATTTGCGGCCTGCGAAGAGTGGTGGATATCAGAGAAGTTATCTTAAGGCTTTATGGGGAGATGTTGTGGAAGAATTGATGCAGTTCATAACTTTGGAAGGCTTCTTTTCATCAGTTAATGCCTACCATTTCATCTTGCTAAATCACTTCCAACACAAGAAGAGAATCTCATTCCCGTATTATCTTTTGATGTCTCTTGATGTTGGTCTTAGGGATCACAAGAAGAACCCTAAAAACCTTGTCTTGCATGTGGGGTTAATTCTCCTTATCTCTAATTATCTGAAGAATTTGTTGGAAAGAGACATTGCACAAGTCATTTGGTGTTGTCATTGATGGCAACCCTAGTCAGTGATTTGAATTGCACGTTAGTATTTGTTCATACCGAAACTCAGATTGAAGCTAAGTGATTAACTGTCAAGTTAGAACAGAGCATCTAACAAAATTGTGTTCATCGATTCATATGCAAGTTTTTTGTTATCATTTTGAGTTGTTGATCTTAGGGAAGGTTCTACGATGTATGATCTATGCTATTCTTGAATCTTAGAGCCTCATATTGATCGGTGTGCAAGTTAGAAGATTCGTTTGATTGATTTTATGTTTAATAGTGCAAGAAGGCCGACTAAGTGAATATAGCATGTTGTGGATCTTTGAGGAGTAATTTTTTTATGGTGTTTCATGTTTGAGGATGTTATTTTGGATCCTCACTATGTTGTGGCTGACTTTGGTTGGTGCACATTGAAAATTATTTGTGGATTTGGCCGACGATTTGTAAATATTTTATGTTTTATTGAAGTCGACATGTGGTTGATTAAATATTTAGTTGTGGATATATATAAGTGATCATTTATATCATTTGAATGTATGTACGATGTGTGTTGATCTATGTTGCAAAAGTTAGAAGGATGGTAGAGTGATTGTGCATAGTTTCACTTGTTCATAAAAGGATTTGTGATCCAAATTAAAGTAGACATAGCAGAAGAGAAGAATTAGACAAAAGGTCAAGAATGTGATTGATGTGCTTAACCGGAACTATAATCAGACATTAGCAGATGTTATTCTCTTAATTCAAATCTTCTGGATGTAATTAAAATCTTTTGTAAGACAGTGAGTCTTTTTTTTGTATTTGAGCAATGAGCTCTAGGTAGTGTGCCTGAATGCATGTGCATTCCCCATTTGTAAACACTTATATTTGAGTATACTTAGATTGTGGATTGACCTCCACCATGGTTTTTCCCCTAACATGGTGTCCACGTAAAAATCCTTGTGTTATGGTGTTGTGGCTAATTGCTTTGTGTTGTTGTATCTTTCTTTTGGTTCAATGCTATAAGTGGTTTAAAGATCAGGTTAATAAAGTTAAATTTTGCAGAACATTGATTGACCCCCCCTCTCAGTGTTCCTTGATTCCAAAAATTGGTATTAGAGCCTAGTTCCTTAGAAGAAGTTTAAAATCTTGGGGAAGATTCAGGAAAGTGATTCAATGGATTCAAGTAGTCTTCAACAACAACTTTTGGTGACACTAGATGATCTTGATCAGTCCAAATCTCAAGTCCGGGAATTGCAAGCAAGCCTCATGAATGCTGAGAAATTCATTCAATCATTGAAAGACAAAACAATGAGTCAAGGGAAAAGAGAAAGGAGCTCTATGATTAGCCTAAGCAGAAAGAAAGTAAAAGCATAGAAGATGAACACCTAAGTCAAGCCTTGAAGGAAAAGATAGAAGAATGTGAAAAGCTCACCAAAGAAAATACTGTCCTAAAGCATGAGATGGAATCTATTGTGATGAGAATGACCAAGCAGAATGAAGAGAAAAAGAAGAGTGAAGAGAATCTTACTCAGTCCTTGAAGGAAAATTTTGAGGAATGCAATGGAATTAATGATAATTTCATTCAGTTGGTGCTTGATTTGCAACAATCTAGAGACAATGAAGAAGAGCTTAAAAGATAGATTGTTACCTTGAGAGATGAACTTGCTACTACAAATGAATACAAGGAGAAGTTCAAGATTAGCTCAGCCAAGCTTGATGAACTGATTAAGAGTTAGAATATTGAAGGTGGCATGCAAGGCCTTTGATATGAGAAAGGAGAAATTTTTGGATCTAGACAAAGGAATTTTAGACAAGGAAATCAGATGAACAAAGCTAGAAGGTATTCGATAAGACAACCTAATGCTCAAAGGTTCAATGGTTACTATTTTTTTTTCAATAAATTTGGTCATATGGCTGCTCAATGTAGAAGTAGAATGAACCCAAGTGGTCCATCATTCTCTGGTCAGTGTTTCAATTGCAATAAGTATGGTCATAAGCCAATTGAATGCATAAATATGTCAAACAACTTTTTTATTAGAGATGTTAGATGTTATACTTATAATAGATTTGGTCATATTGCTAACCAGTGCAAATCAAGAGAAAATCAATTAAATAACTAGTCTGGACAAAGAAATGTTGTGTGCTAAAACTATAACAAATCTAGTCACATTGCAAGATTTTGTAGAAGCAGGGTTCAGTAAATCAAGGAAAAACATGCAGAAGGATAAAAAGGGAAAAGGGAAATTCACTACGAATAAAATTAGGAAGCAAATGAAGAAGACATGGGTGAAGAAGAGTAATTCTGATGTAGGAAATGAGTCAGAACCAGATCCTGGCACTATAAATTCGTTCGGGAATTAGTTTAAGGCATTTGGCCTAGGGGGAGCTTTCAAGAAAATATTTTAAACCCCTTGTTGGTAGTTGGTACCATAATGTGGATGATAGCAATGATTACATTAGTGATGTGTAGATGTTTTGGGATCTTTTGTGGAGGAGTTTTGTACAAAATTGAACATTCGTAGAAGAATTTTCTTTCACAGTTTGTGAAAATAGGGTATCTGGAAGACCTAGGGTAAAAGCATTTATTGCGATGAAAAGGTTAGGTGTGTGAATGATAAAAATTCATTTCTATCCCTCATTTTTCACTTTGCACTTTGAGAAGTAGAAGGTTGGAGAGCTCTGCAAGCAAAATTTGGTGTGATTTAAGTCTAAAGGTGATTCAAAGATCAAAACCTAATCTGATGAAAGGTATTTATCTATAAACTCATGAATTTGAAATTTTTGGAAATGGAAACTCCATTGGTTGTTGATATTAAGGATAGGCCCCATTCAAAATTGAAATGGAACCCATTCAAATCCACCAAGACAAAACCATTAGGTGCATTTTCTTTCATTCTATATGGCATTTTGCATATCGAAGATATTAGGGCATACATTCATTCAAATGTTGAAGAGTTAGGAAGCTCTGAGTTGCTAAATTTGTGTACCAATCATATTGTGGGAGAAGATTTCTGTGTGAAACCTAAATTTAAAACTTTGGAGGAGAAGTTCACTTAGATTATGAAATTTCTTGTGTTCGAAGAAAATGAATGGGTTTGGTATATATTAAGTAGAGTGCATGCCGAGTTCATGTGGTTAAGTCAACCTTTCAATATTACAAAGGAACCTATATGGATAGTTACTGGTTTGAATTCATCTGGTGGGTTGCCCACATTGAAATTTGTGAAGAATCAAACAGTTACATATGCAACCGGTTTAGTGTTCAATAAGAGAGCTATGACAATTGATGATATCATTGAAGTAGATGTGAGATTTGCTTCTATGGTCATTGGGTACAAAATCTATCATTCCAACTGAGATAATTCTATATTTGACACAAAAATTTATGCAACATATTAGATGGTCAAAGAAAATGTAGAATACGACCTATCTGAGTTACTTCAGAGCCAATTAATTGAGAATCTTGGAAAAATCAAGAAGGCTACAAAGAATTCTTTCAAGTATGGTAATCTGTTGCTATGTTTATTCTTCTATTTCATGAATGAAGTTTTGAGAGTTGGAAAAGTGCATTAGCAAAGTGATAAGCAAGTAACTGTTCAAATTAGAGACATCTTGTATGGAATTGGTAACAACAAAGCTAAAAAACTGCTATTTAGGGTTATTTTAAGAGTTTTTAGAATGAAATGCAAGCCAGGGAAATGATTCCCACATCTATTGTGGAAAAGTACAAGGACATAATCTCCTTCATGGTTGATATTGATCAATGTTGAATGGAAGTTGTAGAACCTAGAATAGTTTGGATAATGCCTATGGGTTATGAGGTTGAGGAACACATTTTGGAGCTATATGCTCAACACCTATTGAGTAAACCTTGGGATCCAACAAAAGAAAGGTTTGGTACCTTTGAAGAGAAGAATATGCAAGTGCATGCAAAATTGAAGAAGCCTATGATAGTTCAAAGAGTGAGAAAGGAAGTTGAAGCTTTTGCAGAAAGCATTGGAATATTAGTTGAAGCCTTGAGGGAAGCAAGGAAGAGGAGAGAACAAGTTGAAGAAGGAGAGCCTGCTAGAACTGAATCTGCTAGTTTGACAACATCCTCTACCAAATCTAGATCTACAAGGAGCTCTACACTCTCATCTGGTCCTACAAAGAAGTCAAGCCCTATGAAAGCTCAAGTCAAGACATTTGGGAGAGCAGGAAAGATGAAGAAGGATAAAAGCACAAGAGTATATGTTGTTGTTTCAGAAGATGAAGAAACTGAATTTGATTAAGAGGTAAGAGAAATCAAGCATAAAGGCTCAAAAGCATCTAAAGTCTCAAAGGACAAACCCTCTGATGAAGAGAAGGCAAAGAAAAAGATGAAAACTGAAAAATTAGGTATGTCTATAGAAGAAGTGGAAAACACTTTGATTAAGGATGGTAATATTAGGCCACTTTGTGAATGGTATGACACCTTTGATAGTGTTAGTCAAAGAATTCTTGAGGAAGCCACAATAAAGTATTTGAACAATTTCAATATGATTCTTATTGAAATAATGTCTAAGTTACCTAAATTTTTGTATGAATTCTTAGAAATGAGGAGAGTGAATGCAAGAAATGAAGAACAAATGAGAGAACATATACTTGTTGATCTGTGTCTGGTGATGTTAATAGAATAGATGAAGAAGATTCTAAGTGATGGAAAAAGGGATTTTAAGAGCAAGACAAGGGTGAATAAGCTAATGATTGGGAAAACTGAAGAGGTGGAAAAAGACACTGAGAAAATTCTTAAGGAAATTCTGTTAAAGAATAGATACAATGTTGTTTCTGAAGAGTGCATAGTGAAGATGTTCCATCTGGTTCAAAAGTTGAAGAAGGAAAAGAATATACAATTGAGGATACTTTGAATCCTCCTGACATGCAAGATGTTGAAATTCCTATGGAGACTGAAGCTCCAAAAGAGATGTCAGGTGAAGAAGTAGAGGTTCCTGAAGAAAGGGAGAATTAGTGACTGAAGAGAAGAAGGATGAAGTAAAGGAAATTCATGTGGAAGTAAGAGACACTGCTAAGGTAGTAAAAGAGTTTTTAGAGGAGCAATAGGAGGATTTTGATCTTGAATTGATTAAAGGTCTTATCAACTTGGCCACTCTATCTCCCATTGAGAAACTGAAGGTAGCATCATTAGCTCAGGCCAAGGCAAGAGAGGAAATACTAAAATTTTATATTGAAGACAGTGAATTGTTGAGTCCTGCATCCAATATCCTTGAGAAGATCATGCCTACATATGTTAAAGATTCATCTGATTCTCCATCCGATTAGCTAAAGAAACTTGTCAATTTTGTAAGTACTCACTTTGAGTCACTTGAGAAGCCGGCTATATGGATAAGGTTTCGAAGGAATTTGATGCTAACAAGTTTGGTAGATTAAAGGGGATGATTTCTAATGATAAATCTTTGTTAGCTACCTATGTAAAGAACATTCAAGGTGTTTTTTTTGAAGGTGGAAATATTTACAAGTCATGTTTATCATTATCTAAGTTCACTAAGGATATTGAAAAGAAAATGAAGGAATATGAGAAACAGTTAGCAGATATCTCTCAAGCATTTGATCCTCTAACTATTTCTGTTGGAAAGAAAGAAGGTCTTGAGTCATATCCCTGCTTGAAAAAGTCAAAAGCTTGAAGCATGAAGAAAGCATAATTGTTGAAAGAGTATGTGAGCTCAAAGGATTGATTGGTCCTAAGATGGAGACAATGCTTAGTGCATTGAAGGAAGCACAAGATGCTATGGTTGCCAGTGATCTGACAAACCTTGAGTCAACAAAGATGCAATCTTACTTATTCTATGGTCACATGACTATTTTGGAGAGACTAAAAAAGAAATGGGACACTAGTTTGAACCTATTGAAGAATAATTTTGTAGATATATTCAAGTTTATGTAAGTTGTAGAAGCATGTTTGTACATATGTAGTTTGTTCATAGCAATTTTGTTTGATTTTTGGTATGTTGGTTCCTATCTTTTCCATTGATGTCAAAGGGGGAGTTGGGATAGTGAAAAATGCCTTATTCATCTCAGGGGGAGTTGTGTTTTGAAGTTTTGAAGGTTGGTAGTGTATTCATGTTGGTACTGATTCGACACTTAGTCATTTTTCACTAAGTGTTGCCATCAATGCCAAAGGGGAGATTGTTGCAAGAGACACTGCACAATTCATCTGGTGTTGTCATTGATGGAAACCCTAGTCAATGATTCAATCTACACATGTTAGATTTGTTTGTACCAGAAGTTATATTGAAACTAAGTGATTAACTATCAAGTTATAAAAAGCATCCGACAATTGTGTTCATTGATTCATATGCAATTTTTTGTTATCATTTTGAGTTGTGGATCTTAGGGAAGGTTTTCGATGTATGATCTATGTTATCCTTGAATCTTAGAACCTCATATTGATTGGTGTGCAAGTTAGAAGATCTGGTTGATTTATTTTTTGTTTAACAGTGCAAGAAGGCCAACTAAGTGAATATAGCATGTTGTGGATCTTCGAGGAGTAATTGTTTGATGGTGTTTCATGTTCAAGGATGTCGTTTTGGGTCCTCACTATGTTGTGGCTGACTTTTTTTGGTGCACATTGAAAATTATTTGTGGATTTGGCCAACAGTTTGTAAATATTTTATGTTTTATTGAAGTTGACATGTGGTTGATTAAATCTTTCATTGCAGATATATATAAGTGATCATTTATATCATTTGGATGTATGTACAATGTGTGTTGATGTATGTTGCGAAAGTCAGAAGGATGGTAGAGCGATTATGCACAGTTTCACTTGTGCATAAAAGGATTTGTGATCTGAATTAAAGTAGACAGAGCAGAAGAGAAGAATTATATAGAAGGTCAAGAATGTGATTGATGTGCTTAACTGAAACTGTAATCAGGCATTAGCAGATGCTATTCTCTCAGTTCAAATCTCCTGGATGTAATCCAAATCTTTTGTAAGACAGTGAGTCTTCTTTTTGTATTTGAGTAGTGAGCTCTAGGCAATGTGCCCAAATGCATGTGCATTCCCCATTTGTAAACACTTATATTTGAGTATACTCAGATTGTGGATTGACCTCCACCATGATTTTTCCCTTAACAAGATTTCCACGTAAAAATCCTTATGTTATGGTGTTGTGGTTGATTGCTTTGTGTTCTTGCATCTTTCTTTTGGTTCAATGCTATAAGTGGTTTAAAAATCAGGTTAATAATGTTAAATTTTGTAGAACACTGATTCACCCCCCTCTCAGTGTTCCTTGATTCCAACAAAATTTTGAGGTTTCCAAGCCATTGGTCACTCCGAAGGGTAAACAGGTCAAACTTGCAAAGGAGTATGAGACAACTTCTAGAGAGGAACTGACAAACAAAAAAGTTAAGAAAACAAGATTGATTTTGGATAAAGGGTTGGAGTCGAAGGAGGACGTGGATTATGTTCCTGATTTCCTTGCCTCGTTGGAGGCGGGTCCACATTCCCCTGCTATGGGAAAGTTGAAAAAAGGGAGTTTGGGGATTAATGAGGGTTATTTGACCTGCAATGATGAGGAGGTTGTTGTGCTACTGAGTAGGGGTGCAGAGGGGAAGAATGATCTGTATGGTGAGGCATCTTCACCTCCCCCTATTGTCAGGTTGAAGAAGGAGGTAGAGGAGGGAAGTAGGAAGAAAAGGGTGGTGAGGACTACGGGCCAAATTTTGGAGGACTTCCCTCTCACTATAGTAGGTGGTCACTACATAGTTGATGATTCCCTGAGTGGTAAGCTAATTGAGTAGCTGAAAGGTAAGGCTGGGGGTGCCAGTGTTGTTGTGGAGACCCATAATATGGAATTGGAGAGGCTTAAGAAGAGGAAGGCCATGGCAGAAGAGATTGTGAGATCCATTTGCAAAATCAAGGCTCCAGTTGTTGTTGAAAAAGGTAAGGTTTCCCTCGCTAGTCAGGATAGGGTTATTTCTTATGAGGAGGAAGATGTTTTGGGAAAAGGGGTTTTTAACAAATGTGATAGAGAGGATTTGTCTAATGTGCTTGGAACCACTCGTGAGGGTTCTATTGTCTTCTTCAAACTCTTTAAATGGTTTTTTCATGAAATTAATAAAACTAATGTTAAAGTGAGGGGGGTAGTGAGTAAGGTTGAGGGATCCTCTATCCAAAACTAAAGTGATGAATTGTTTGATTCTTTAAACACTTTGGTTGAAACTATTGCAAAGGAAACCCTCAATATGAAACAAAATCTTGAAGGGAGAATCATCATCCTTGAGGAGCAAATGGTGAAAATTTAGGAAATTGTCATGAGAGACCTGGGGAGGGGCATAAATTTGTTGGTAAATGTGAGTCTACTATTGTGACTTCTCCTATCATCAGTGCTAAAAAGCGTAAAGATAGTGTTCATGTTGATGATGGTGGTGCTGTTGGTAAGCTGTTGGAAGAGGAGGGTGTTGTTGGTAAAGGTGGGGAAAAATGTATTGTTTTGATTACTGAGGTAAATACAGAGGGTCCTCATGCTAGGACTAGGAACAAAATTAAAGTTCAAGGTGGGGCTAGGAAAGTTATTTATGATGTTGGAGATGACATGCTCAGAAGGATATGGCAAGTGATGTGGAGGCGGTGGATATTTTGAAAAGTATGTAGTGTTGCTAGTGGGGTCCTCCTTTTTAGTTGGCTTTTTGCTAATGGATTGTTGTCGTTGAGTTGTTTTTGGCTTTATGCTAGTATCTTTATTTACAAACACTTTCTATTATAAATGGTTTCGGGCCCCTTCAAAACCCATTTTTTACCTCTAATCAAAAACATATTGTACAACAAATTTGTTTAAGTGCAACATAACCTAAACTGCCAAAAAACCCATTGATAGCCTGAACTTCAAAACTATCCATACAATATAAGCTGCAATGAAAATTAATCATATTTAAAAATTATTAGAATGCTTGGTGGAGGCCAACATATTGTACAACAGATATGCAACATAATCTAAACTGCAAAAAGGCCCACTTATAGTCTATGCACATGAAGAAATATCTAGGCTATAAAATACAATAGCTACATGACATAAGTGGACATTTTATCTCCTTTTTGCACATATGCAAGCATGCGTTCACATAGACATTCAAATAACTATATCACAAAAATAACATTCATATACAATTAGCAATTACGTCATACAGGACAAAGGGTCTGCGCTCTGTCAAAGCATGTTGCAAGGGTGATTACAGGTGCACTATGGGTGGCATTACTAACAAAAGGATATAGTTTTTTTTAGTATTTCATGGAATTATAAGATGATCAATATGAGTGCACTCCATGATGTAATGTGGCTAAAAAACATAGTTCAACTCTTCATGTATACCTTAGGTAAAAAGAAAGTTTAAAAGAAAAAAAATTACTTATAGTACCTATAATAATTCTAAAGCACAATCTTTATGAGTGGCTTAGAAGAATGTTCTAGAGGACACTTAATGATGCCTATTAGGTTAATTTTTCATGCTGTTGTATAACTTTAATATTTCTTTCTTTGTTTTAAAATTGTAATCTTTCATTCTGTTAGTCAATTGGTTTTTTGTAATCTTTTGAAATATTTTTTTAAGTTTTATTTGCATCAACATTTCAATCATGCTCCGTGATCAATAATTACAATAAAGAAATAATCTATAGGTCAAAGAACAAAATAGTAATAACTTAATGGTCTATGTATTAGAGAACAATTAGTGAACTACGAAACTGTCAAAAAATAGAAAGAGTTTATTGGTCCATCTATTCGTACAAAATGATTTGAATGGAATTGATAACATGTAAAATTGCCATAACACACAATAGACGCTCATATCAGTAAGAGGACATTTTAAATTGAAGATTTCAACACTGCACTCAAGCACAAATGGATTTATCATATTCCAACAAACAAACTTTACACAAAACAGTTAGATCCTTTGTGAGAAAATCTCCTTCATGAACCAACCTGCAATTGCCACCATACAAATGCAACATACACAAAAGATTCTTATTTCTAGCACACGAAGAAGATTGTATCAAATGGCTTAATCTAGCTTGCAAATCATCTGCTAGCTTTCTCGAAGTGCTCTCGTCTAGAGCAGCTTCTCCTCCTCTAAAGCAAGAACCATGCGCAACAGCTCGAAAAAAACACCTCCTATCACTAGGTACACCTGCACAAGTCAAAATTTATATGAGCAAAAGATATCAAATTGCAATCTATACATATACAATACAGCTTTACCCTCAACATACATTTTCTTCCAATAGCAAAGCATCATACATATCAAAGAAAATATGTTACTGAGAAGTTCGTAGATGATGATTTGACACGCAGGTACAACCAGAACTTTGAAAGCAAGAAAAGGGAGATCACGGCCCTCCATGTGTTTCAACCTTACAGTAATGTCCCAACACTTTCTGCTTCTTTAAATGAATGTATAACTAAAGCTTTGGATATAGTCACTTTAGTGGGCATGAACATTCTAGTCCAGTGCAAAGATTTCAGGATTAGAGTAATGTTTTAATTGTTTGTGTTTCTTTAAATGATGTGCATGGTGAATAATTAAAGCTTTGGATATAATCCATTTTTATGGGCTTGTCCATTCTATGAACAGAAAGATTTCTGCATCACGGTTTTTTTATACTGATGTACTTTTTTTCCCCCTATTTTTTTTGGGTTTTAGAGCAATATGAGGATGATAGATATCAGCAGCGAATGGAATGCAATGGAAATCATAGACAGGAGTACCTTTGTGGACTGTGAAAAAGATGTTCGATGCTGGACTAGATCATTGAAATCTCTTGTAGAATTCATGGTGCCCTGCTGTGGTTGCTAGTCACTGGCAGGAGGTTCAGTTGATGACAATGACACTGAATCAACACTTGGGTTGACCGTGACCGGCACCATTTTTAGCTACAGAAAATGCCGGGTGAGCTTCTGCATTTAAGAAGACCGCCAAGGTCCAAAAATTTTACTGCTGGAATTCACCATGCTCACATATCTTCTGGCCAAGGAAATGCTGTATGGACTGTTGAGGATTGCATTGGAGTGCGATAAGGAGAATACAAGGGAGGGCTCTTTGTTCTCTATTCCTGTGGACTATGTACTGCAATGGACGTAAGGCTGGGTTTGCATATGTTCAATTTTCATGTAACAGCAAACTGCTTCTAATTTTTACATTGATTTGCAGCTATATTATTTCTGTTATCAACTTGAACATTTCAAAGCGCTTGACAAATATCTTGAGAGTGGTATAAAACTATAGATATGCAAGGTAGTGAACCAGGGCAGTACTCTACAACAAACAAGACAGCTACCATAGGTTGCAGATTATAATTATTCTGATTACCTACCTTACCTGAAAATTTAATCATTAAAGGAGGCTACCCACATCCACCAAGATGAGTTAATTATCTTGGTCCCTTTGAGACCACATTTCTTTGAGGCATTTTTACAAACAGTTCACTGCCTTGAGACCACATTTCTTTGAGGCATTTTTTCAAATAGTTACACTACCTTGTCTACGCTATTCCTCACTCACATTTCTTTGAGGCATTTTTTCAAGCAGTTCACTGCCTTGTCTATGCTATTCCTCACTCACATTTAATTGAGGCATTTTTTCAAACACTTCACTGCCTTGTCTATGCTATTGCTCACTATTATGCTTTGATAAATTATTTTCAAGCATCCATAGCTTGTTCGAAAGCACCTATTTTAGGATTTTATCCATAGCAGCAAGGCACTGAACTGTTTGATAAAATGCTTCAGGCCAGCCATATTCCATAAAAACACTCAATCTTAGGGAACAACAGAGATTAATGCATTACAGAGAGGTAAACAAATATAAAATGATAGTGTGTCAGCCATGCATGCAAAATGTGATAGCAGAGGTAAGGCACGTGAACCCCTTTCAAGAACACCACCGACCAACTAGCAGCCCTCATTACATGAAATCACAACAGCTGAAAACATTAGCAACAAAGGGAAATTTTTCCTCCGCCAGGTGTTTATTGGCCGGAACAAAAAAATTGGCAAATAGAAAAAAGAAAATCACCAGAAAAATAAAATCTGCCAATGAGAAAATTTGAAAACAAATACCTGAAATCACACTTTAATAATGAAAATCTTTGGCACCATAGCTTATATGATTTCTCCCAGACTCCCCAGCACTAATAGGAAAAACCAGATAGTATCCGCCTATAGATAGGCAGGGACTAATAAATTATACTCCCATATATGAATCTTAATACTTATATATTCGACCTAAATCAAACTTAAAGTTCACTTCAATTTTCTTTACACATGTATATCCCTTTATAAAGACATCAGAGATTAACATTATATAGACCAACCATATGTCCCATGCAGAAGGAATATCACAAATCGTACTCAACTTTCTTGTCGCCTGGCTGAATTGACAATGGCATTATTTTTAATCCTGCCAACGTAGAAGAAAAGAAGATCCATTAAAAAAATTCATAAGCATTATGTTGATGTTAATTTCCTTTTGCACTTATTCATGTTGCATCATCGAAAGAAATCAAATTTGTCTTTGGATTTTAGAAGCAACAAGATGTTCTTATTACTATGTAAACTCTATTACCAATTAGAAAGGATTACATAAGCTAAGAACTCCACCTCAAATTTTGAATATGGAAAATTTCATGCTAGAAATTGCAGAAAAAAATGGGAACTACTTCCAAGGATATCTGGACACCTTTTTTTAGCTCTATTTCAAGGACTCACTTTCTACTGAAAACATGTTTTAACACATAAAAATTATGTCCTAACTCTTAATAGAGATGGGGAGATCAGCCTTGAAAGTGGAAACAGTGATAATAGATGGAAGCAGACTCATGTACTCTGCGCTACACTTGTGCTCTTCACTCTCAAATATTTTCAGCATCTTCATGTTTACAATAACCGCCAAAAGAAAAGAAAAACTATAATAACTTACCTACATGATTTATCATTGCTTTGGCAACATTGCAATTATTTGGATTCATTTCTATAGAGATCAACTTGCAGTCAGGCTTTGTCATCTTGGAAGCAATTCGAATGGCAAAATACCCACAATAAGCTCCCAGCTCTAAGGCCAATTTGGGAGCACATCTCTGCACTGTAGATTCCAGAATGGAGGCCTTCTGCTTGCCAATGTTCATCATCCAAACACGTTGAGTGTAATTATCAATGGCACCCAACAGTCTCTCCATTTCCTTCCTCTGCCTTGTTAAGAATATAGTGAAGCAGAGCTATTTCCCTGCCATAGGGGACTGCCCTGTAAGCCTTGCCTTCTTGCTGGACAGAAATACAATGTATGACCATAACCTTGACAGCATCTGTGGAACCATCATTCTAATCTTGTTGATGAAAGTGATTTCAAAGGAAGAACAATATTGATATATTTTATATGCTTCAAAAGGAAACTTTAAGAAAGCTCAGCCAATGGTAAATAGATCTGGTGATGATGTTCATAGCTCATTTACAATCCATAGTTCTAAGGGAGAGATTGTGCATGTGTTTCATTTAGGATTCCATATTGTTAAATAATTATATTTTATGTGTACAAAAGAGAATAAGTAACCTGATGGACCAAATTATTCCTCAGTTAGACCGACCAGGAAAGGGGTCTGCACTTCTAGTCAAAAGTGTTTAGAATCAACAGCGATCAAGATGTGTTTAGATAGCATTCCACTATATGGTTTCTTGTTATCAACTTGTGGTGGGGCCTAGTAGTGCTTATGTAACCTTGTTTGTGAGTTTAGAGACTATTAATGAAAGTATAGGCTGGAATTTGAGTTGATATTTTGCAGTGAAACATTTGTCTTTCAATAAAGAAAATTTACTTGTTCTTATCTTTGATGTTATATGATTTTTAGTTTGTTATCATAATTCATAAAATCTTTATTCACATATAAATTTTTCATTTTGAGTTTTCATAATTCAAAGTTATTATTGTCATATTGATTTGTTTGTCATAATTATATATTTGGAAAATAAGATTATTATAACAAAACTCTCGCTCAAACAAGGATTAATAGACGTAAATCCTATTCCTTCTCATAGGTCTAATATGTTGGGTAAGATCTGATATCAAATGAAATGAACTATGCAAAGCTTCCACAATTAACTCAACATGGAGAGTGCCACAAGTTATCTAATCTACACAATTTCCAACAATATTTTGAAATAACACAAAGGAATACTAGGAATGAAATGTCACAGTAAAGCAACCACACAATAGAATGAGACATGTATATATCCTAGAAAAATACTATTGGGAAAAACCCTATCTCCAAGGCTCTAAACTAATGTATTATTCAACAACTAAAAAAATCAAAATACACTTGCAAACATCGAGCTCTTTCAAGAGATCTATGCACACATTCAAAGAGGAATTAAGAACAAGACCACGGATAACATCCTACCCAACCCCTCTATAAGCAATAGAGAAAAATGAGAGAAAATTTTAGTAGAAGATTCCCAAACCACCTTGCCACCAATAATTAATGCCCCAACAAAAATAATCATTGCACAAAGTTGGCCCCCAAGTTTGTCACTAGAACCAATTGAAATGTGATTTCACATTTTCCAAAGCAGCCCTTTTTGACAACTGGTAGAGAAAAAACCTAAACTGGTGGGGTAATTTCTAGCCCCACCCCTTTTGCAGCCGCTTAAGTTTTTGAAGATTCAAGAATCAAGCCCTTCTGATTGTCAATGTTCATTATCCAAATATGTTGAGTGTAATTATCTATGGCAGCCAACACAGTCTCTGCATTTCCTTCCTCTGCCCTGTTAAGAACATGGTGAAGCAGGGTTGTTTCCCTGCCATCAGGGGACTACCCTTGCCTTCTTGCTGGATAGAAATACAAAGTATGACTATAACCTTGACAGCATCTGTGGAACCATCATTCTAATCCTCTGGATGAAAGTAATTTCAAAGGAAGAACAATATTGATATATTTTATTAGCTTCAAAAGGAAACTTTAAGAAAGCTCAGCCAATGGTAAATAGATCTTGTGATGTTGTTCATAGCTGATTTACAATCCATAGTTATAAGGGAGAGATTGTGCATGTGTTTAATTTAGGATTCTATATTGTTAAATATTTATTTTTTATGAGTACAAAAGAGAATAAGTAATCTTGATGGACCAAGTTATTCCTCAGTTACACCGACCAGGAAAGGGTTCTGCACTAATAGTCAAAAGAGTTTTGATTCAACGGCAATCAAGATGCTTTTAGATAGTATTCCAACATGTGGTTTCTTCGTATCACCTTGTGGTGGGGCCTAGTAGTGCTCATGCAACCTTGTTTGTGAGCTTAGAGACTATCAACAAAAGTTTAGGCTGGAATTTGAGTTTGATATTTTGCAGTGAAACATTTGTCTTTCAATAAAAAATTTACATGGTTTGTTATTATAATTCATAAAATCTTTATTTACATATAAATTTTGAGTTTTGAGTTTTCAGAATTATATATTCTGAAATAAGATTACTCTAACAAAATTTTCATTCAAATAAGAATTATGAGACATAATTTCTATTTTTCCTCATAGATTTAATATATTGAGTAAGATCTGATGCTAAATGAAATGAAATATACAAAACTTTTACAATTAATCTTACATGAAGAGTGTCACAAGTTATCTAATCTACACAATTTTCAACAATATTTTGAAATAACATAAATGAATAATAAGAATTAAATGCCACAATAAAACAACCACGCAATAGAATGAGATAGATATATCCTAGGAAAAAGCTTTTGGAAAAAATTCAATTTCCAAGGCTCTAAACTAATATATTAATCAACAATGAACAAATTACAATACACTTGCAAACATTGAACTCTTTCAAGAGATCTTTGCCCACACTCAGAGAGTAATTAAGCACAAGATGACTGATAACATCACACCCAAGCCCTCTATAAGCAATAGAGAAAAATGAGAAAATTTTAGTAGAAGATTCCCAAACCACCTTGCCGCCAATAAGTAATGCCCCAACAAAAATAATCATTGCACAAAATTGACTCCCAAGTTTATCACTAGAACCAATTGATAACATGTGATTGCACATTCTCCAAGACAACCCCTTAGTATTCTCCAAACTTCATACCAAGCATCCAAGATTGCAACATATAAGCCCAAGCATTAAATGCTTATAGAATATTAAAAGCATTTTATAAGACCTCAAAAATATTAAATGCACTCACACAATGAGACTACATGACTATCTTCACTAAATCATGACCCCTCAATGTGCTATCCACATTAACATGTACAATGTCACAATATGAGCTTTATTTCCAATATTGTCCAATCTGAATGTGTGACATCCCATTTTAACATGAACTACAACAAATAAAAAATAAAAGATATTTCATGCAATTTGTATAACATCTTCCCGACAAATCAAGGGTGTAGGTGTAGGACATTTCTAATTTCTCAAACTCAGTCCTAATTCCCAAACTTAACATCATGGAGATTTCAAAATAAGAAACAAACCATCACCATTTATTCTTTATTGATCCCAAAACATCTAATTTTAAATATCATTTCAAATTACATTCTCTTCAATAATCAAATAAAATATTTTTTTAAAATTTATTTTCTAAATATAATCGTTAAAATATTGAAAAGGATCTACCAAAAATATTTACTCATTTGCTAGTCTACATGAATCTTATATATTTAAGCAATATATTTAAGCAAAATCAAAGGAAAGTTCATTTTTTCTTTACACATATTATCCCTTCACAAAGACATCAAAGATTAACTTTATGTAGAAATACCATATATCCCACGCACAAGGAATCTGACAAATCGATGTGCTAAACTTTCTTGTCGCTTGGCTGAATTGACAATGGCCTTATTTTTAACCCTTCCACTATCATGACAGTGACTACCAACATACAAGAAAAGAAGACCCACCAAAAAGAAATTCATAAGCATTAGGTTGACATTAATTTCCTTCTGCTCTTATCAGAAGAAATCAAGTTTGTCTTTGCATTGCACAAGCAATAAGATTCTTTTATTACTATGTAAACTTTGCCACCAATTAGAAAGTATTACATAAGCTAACAATTCCACGTCAAAGTTTGAATATAAAAAATATCATGCAAAGGACATTCAATTCCATAAGGAAATTGTAGAAAAAAATGGAAATAACTTCCAAGGATGACCGAGCACCTACTTTTAGATCTATTTCAAGGATTCAGTTTCTACTGGAAACATGGTTAACACATAGAACTTATGTCCTAATAGAGATGGGGAGATCAGCCTTGAAAGTGGAAATAGTGATAATAGATGGAAGCAGACTCATGTACTCTACACTACACTTGTGCTCTTCACTCTCCAATTCATCTGAGTTACTTCGCAGATAATTGGAGAAATCAGAACCCACATTGTTGGACACAATGATAGTTCCTTTCCCAATCATTCCTCTCTCCTTAAGCACTAAGAAATTTGACAAGTAACACTACTTGGAGTGATCCATCAATATAAAATCAAAGTGTGGAACCCCTTCGTCCTCTAAGATCTCACACAAATCCTCCACTTTGTCACTTAGAGTTCCTTCCATGACTTCCACCTTTGACGCAAGCCCTGAGACCAAACCAAACCAGAAAAGGAAAATGAAAAAAATGTTAAAAAGACAGTATTTTCACTATAGTTTCAAATGAAAGAAAGTGCCTAAGAGAAAACCCCTGTTTGATCTCTAGGGGGTTGTCGGAAAGTTCACTGTCAACAAATTCATCTCCAATAATTCATCGCCAACAATTCACCAGCAATTCGTGTCGGTGAATTTTCCGTGAGATGAATTTGTCATGTCGATGATTTGTTGAAGGTGAATTTGTTGACGGTGAATTTACCTAAAGCATCTCTAGGGATGAATTTGCACTTTCAAATATTGTCAGCATCCTCATGCTTAAAATACCAACCAAAACAAAAGAAAAACTATAATAACTTACCTGCATGATTTATCATTGCTTTGGCAACATTGCAATTATTTGGATTCATTTCTATAGAGATCAGCTTGCTGGCAGGCTTTGTCATCTTGGAAGCAATTCGAATGGCAGAATACCCATAATAAGCTCCCAGCTCTAAGGCCAATTTGGGAGCACATCTCTGCACAGCATATTCTAGAATGGAGGCCTTCTGCTTGCCAATGTTCATCATCCAAACAGTTTGAGTGTAATCATCAATGGCAGCCAACACAGCCTCTGCATTTCCTTCCTCTGCCTTGTTAAGAACATAGTGAAGGAGGGTTGTTTCCCTGCCATCAGGGGACTGCCCTGTGAGCCTTGCCTTTTTGCTGGACACAAACACAAAGTATGACCACAGCCTTGACAGCATCTGTGGAACCATCATTCTAATCCTATTGATGAAACAAATTTCAAAGGAAGAACAATATTGTTATAGTATATATGCTTCAAAAGAAAGCTGTAAGAAAGCTAAACTTATTAAATATGATGGGAAAATCATAAATAGATCTTGTGATATAGTTCTTAACTCGCTTACAATCCATATTTATAAGGGAGAGATTGTGCATATGTTTGAATTGGGATTCCATATTCTTCTATACTTATTTTTTATGTGTACAAAAGAGAATAAGTAACCTGATGGACTAAGTTATTCCTGAGTTAGACCGACCATGGAAAGGGGTCTGCACTAATAGTCAAAAGAGATTAGAATCAACGGCAATCGAGATGTTTTGAGATTGTATTCCACCATGAGGTTTCCTCGTATGACCTTTTTGTGGGGCCTGGTAGGGTTCATGTGATCTTGATTGTGAGTTTAGAGACTATGACCGAAAAGTATCGGCTGGAATTTGAGTAGGTGTTCTGCACATTGTTTCACATTATCTTTTTGTTAAGGGAGGTTTAGTGGGCTCATATAACTTTGAATTTAGTTTTGTGTAAGAGAGCTAAATTTGAGAAACATACTCGAAGAGAAATTATTCTTCATTAACAATTTTTAAAAGTATATATATTTTATATTAAATTTTGTAATTATGAAATTTATATTAATTTTATTTAGTTTTTGATTTATTATAACAGAATGGTATTTTAATATAATTGTATATTGATAAATACCACAATTTTGTATGAAGTTGGAATCATTCTTTAATTTATCGTCAATCTTTAATTACACATATTGTCTTAATTCATCATCTTCAATCTCTACAATGCTTGACGTTTAATGTTGTTAAGCAAGTTTCCATTCTTTTTTCGATAATGGTACAAATTTTATTTCTATATTATCTTTTTATCCTCTTTGAAAAATCTCTTGGTGATTACCAAGTAGAAGTAGAAGGTATCATTTATTCAATATTATATACATTAGTTTATCATTCCTTGTAGACATAGGATTTAATATTTATACATTTATTTCAACATTTTGTTCTCTATTCTAGATGCACTTAGACTAAGCATGCACACTCACATTTTTCTGTTTTCTATTTGACTTCCCATGGAGGTTGAAAGACCAAACTAGGGGCTTGACCATTCTTGGCAAGCTCCAAAGAAGTCCAAACCATTTTTCATGTTCTAACTACAAATATTTAGAAGACTACAACCACATTGAGGTTTTATTCTCTCTTTTCATTTTCTTTTTATTTCATTTGTTCTAATTAGTCTAAATTCATTTCGATATTACTTGGTCTCCTCTTGTTTTCTCCTTTTGTTCTTGTTTCCTATTGTGTATATCGGTTTAAAATTTTGTGACTACTTTGAATTATAACATTTTTTTATGAATAACCGTCACTATCTATTAATTAAAAATATATATTACACATGTTCACAAAAAAAGATGGGTGTTAAGAAGGCACACTCTGAAGAGTCACATGGGTGGTGCCCAAAAGATAGAAAGCACTAAAAACAAGAAAAGGCTGCCAAGTGATGATAGCAATGTCGGCAAAGGGAGGAGGGTCCCTATCACCCTACCTACCCCATACATTAGTGGGGTCTGGAATGACATCAGGAAGGGACCAACCATTGTCACCTTTCTCTTTATATTCTTACCAAGTGGGAGAAATCACCAGATCTAGTTGCAAAAGCTATTTTGAAGAATCATTCAGCCAACCAAAAGCACCACCACCACCTCGAGAAGCCCCCCCAAAAGGCCACCCCAAGGCAGCCTCAGGAGGAGGGGAGGGTGAATGTCTGTGAGAACGTGAGTCAATGTGATGTGGGGCCTGGGAGTAGGGATGCGTTGCCTAAGAGTCCTTGGAAGAGCCACTCCTACCTCGACAATGGCCACAAGGAGATGAGCGACCTCGAGAGGAAGCGAGAGAAGGAAACACATGAGAAAATGTACAGGGGGCATTCCCCCAATGGTGCTAGAGCTTCTAAAGATGAGCCACATCAAGTGTAACTTTATTGGCTTGCACTTGAATTTGCAATAAGACATTAAAACATATAGTGGCTTTAGAAAAAAGTCATACATGTTTATCAATCTAGCTATGAGCAAAAATAATGGAGCTTTTATCTTTCCAAATGTTGAAGAGGATTTTCACCTTGAAAGTGTGCCAAATTTGGGTATACTTATGGGGAAGGTGGGGTTAATCACCCAACATAATCATATGCTAGGAGAAAGGCTCGGGTCAGAAGGGCCAAAAGAAATCATGAATCCAAATGCATAATTGTCGAGCTCTAGAGCATAACCAAAAGAGGTGCTTGAAAGTCTCAGGTTGCCCACAAAAAGGGCAACGAGGGTAAGGAACCCCCATGTGAGTAAGCCAAGATCCCATTAGTAAGCCTTGGCAAAGAATACACCAAGAAAAGTGGGCAAGCTTGGGCTCAATAATAACAACCCACACAATTAAAAATTTGGGCATATGGAAAATTCATCGCTAGCAATTCACCGATGGAAAATTCACTGGCAACAATTCACTGTGGGAAAATTCATCGCACGAAAAATTAATTGCATGATTTTTTGTCGATTAATTTTCCATGGTGATGAACTGCTGGTGACGGTGAATTTTTCCATGGTGAATTATTGACAGTGAATTTTCCATCGATGAATTGTTGGAAGTGAATTTTCCTAGAGCCAATATGTTTTGATGCCAAACTAACAATGGGGATTGAAGAAGCCACCTATGGTTCAAACTGTTAACCATCAAGAGATGAAGAGAAAGCCAATGGTAACCAAGCCATGGATTATAGTTTCTGAAAGGGGTATTATGACCCCACTTCCAATCTTTCCACCAAGGCTTGGCTAAATGGATACCAACTTTGTGAAGCATGTCAACTGGAATGGAATTAAAGAATCCTTCAAAGGTTTCCCAATCATGAAAATTTCATCCAAACTTGGCTTTGAAAACTCCCCACAACATAAGGCTTATCATGGGTCTGGAAAACAAGTCATGAGGAGCCTAAATGCCTTTCTTGTGAAATTTGAGAGCATTAAGCCAGGGCAACTTGGCAAGAGGATGTTCCAAAGTGGCTGATAAAGGAAACTGCTAGATATTTTGTTGATTGAAAGATAAACCATCTTTGATATCAGTGTCATTTCAATTGAGCTAGGGATTGATAGCCTCCTAGGACCACCAAATACTTTTGGCAACAAAAGTGCCTTCAATATGAGTAGGCTATTTCAACTAAAATTTCTTGAATGCATCCTATAGTCTATTTCTTTATGAAAAATGATTGCAGGAATAGCAACATGAACATAAAGAGTGTTGGAACTTGGTCATGTTTGCTTGTCTCGAAGTAAATGACTTTCTTAATTTTTACTTGTTAACTTTTGGAGGAGTGTCTAGTTTCTCTATTGCTTGACTTTCTTTATCCTTATTTCTTTTACTTTTAATGGGAAATTTTGATGGCATCAACATAACTTGATGGTTTTTCTTCATTCATCTTCTTTGGTGGCTCTTTGGGATCTTGATCTTCTTTAGTAGCCTTTTTATTTTCTTCATAACCAAGACCTATCTTGCTGATTGGTGGTCTCTTCCCATTGATGATATCCTCCAAGATCTTAGTACTCTTCTCAAATTTGAGGCTTTTGTTCAACTTAGTGGTTGTTTCTTTTAGTTCCTTTCTCAAAGAATCAATTTTGGACTCACATCACTCACAATCTTCTTCTTTTTCGTTTATTGAATCATTACCTTGTGCTCAATTTGAATTTCCTCTTCAATTTGAATTTTTAGATTAATGATCATCTTTTCCAACTCTTCAAGATTTTGTGATAGTTTAGCCTTTGATTTGTATTCCTCTTGAAGCTGTAATTTTTGCTTCAAATTCATCTTCTTAAGCCGTTTGATTTCACACAAGGCACGAATGAGATCTTCTTCCAAGTCAACATCCCCATCAATTTTGGTATCCTCATATTCTTTTAAATCCCTCTTGGGTGACTTCAGAATAGTGGTTTACAATTTATATGAGGAAGGAAATTTCATTTTTTTCCTTTTCCTCAAACTCAAGGGGTTCGGTTGAACCATATGGTTCGACTGAACCATAAACCCTAAATTAAAAAAAATCATATTTAAATGGGTTTTGTCAAACCT